>CAUHTR010001509.1:0-76886 GCA_959609185.1 Schmidtea polychroa | reverse complement strand
AATCGGCCAGTAGCTGGTCCTGATTTAATACGTCGCCCGTGTCCAAAGACCAGTCCAGGTGATTTGTATACCGTCTTCCGGTGGATTGATGTCCGCTACCAGGAGACTTAGAGCGGCTATTAGTTTCGTCCGCTTCCGTTTATTTCTCTTCGAGCGCGAGACCTATTTGAGCTTTGGTCACGGAGGCACTGCCTTAACTTGGTGACTAATGGTGCACAAGTCCACTATAATCGAGTTTGTGATCGGTTTCGTCGATGGGGCTCTCGCTTTTGGTATACATTTGATACAGAGCTTGAGACTGTTCCTGTATCAATGTACATTTGCTTTGGCTCCCCTTGATAAGGTTGTCCCGATAATGTTCGAGTCAAAACACCTTCTGAAGTTCACTAGACGGATTTCCTCCTGTTGTGTCCGGATAATCGAGTTCTTATCCGAACACGAGAAACATGACTTTAGAGAAAGGTTTGGTTGGGCCATCTACTATAATTATACAAAAGGAAAATGATCAATAATCTAATTAATGATGAAAAATAAAATAAAAAGATTGTCCACCTGGCCGAAAATACAGAAATGTATGAAGTAATAAGGGAGTAACCGGTGATGCGAACGAAGATCTTACACCTTGGTGGACTTAGAATTTTACTCTTGTCGTCCGTGAAAACTATAACAATGTTACTGATGAAATTAAAATGATTTGAAATACCAATAATGATGTTATCCAGAGTTATCTTATTAGTGAAAGTAATAACTATTTTAATCCTAATACTTATGGTATTACCGAAAATGCAAATGCTAATAACGATTCCTATACTAATTATGTTACTAAATATAAAAAATATTTGTAATAACCCTATGCATCCCCATGCTCTGTCATAATCTCTTGGTCCATATAATAATAGAAAAATAATGAAAATCTTACTATCGGACTTTATACTCATCGTAATAATACGGGGACACTCACAAAGATCATAATATCACTAATGGGTTTAATGAAATGGAAAAAGTGGTTAATAAACTAATGGTTCTCAAAATAAAAATGATACCACTAATTAACCATGGTAAGAACGCGAATAGCAATCCTACGGACAATAATAAATATGACCCCAGTAGAAATAATAATAACAATATTAATTATATAATAATGTTGATAATAATAAATCCTGATAATAATAATGATAATGATTTTAATAATAATAATAATAATAATAATAATAATAATAATAATAATAATAATAATAATAATAATAATAATAATAATAATAATAATAATAATAATAATAATAGTAATAATAATAATAATAATAATAATAATAATAATAATAATAATAATAATAATAATAATAATAATAATAATAATGATATCGATAATGACAGTAATCATAATAATTATTAAAACAATGATAATAAAAATAATATTATTTGTAGAAATAAAAGGATTAATAATTCTATTGATAATAATAGGGTCATATGAAATAATTATGAGTGGGTATATTTATAATGCTTAGAACGTATGCGAGGAAAATATTACATGAAAAATTGGTCAATAAGACTAAAGTAAAAGGTAATAGTGCAATGGGATATAATAATAACAAAAATAATAATAATACTAATACTAATAATAATAATAATAATAATAATAATAATAATAATAATAATAATAATAATAATAATAATAATAATAATAATAATAATAATAATAATAATAATAATAATAATAATAATAATAATAATAATAATAATAATAATAATAATAATAATAATAATAATAATAATAATAACAATAATAATAACAATAATAATATCTTTGCAACACCATGACAACTGGCTATTGCTGTTTAAGGTGATTTTACTCCTTCACGCTTGATTACGCGTTTCATTTGACGATGTAATTAAATTTGTACTGGTAGATAAAAACACAGTTGGTTGAAACTACTCAGGTTAGCGGATATAATTTATTTTTAATAAATTTCCGACAGGTTCCTTCCACCGCACTTTAACTGCTCTCCTTATGTCCTTCTATATCTAAAATTTACCTAGTTGATTTCGCTTAGCTGGAAAAGGGGTCCACAATTAATTAAATTAACTGAAAAATTATTATCAAGTTATCAATTCTGATTTATGCTGCTATAATTATAAGTCAACTGATCTGAGTGAAGTTAACTTAATATAATTACTCTTCTACTATTGTGAATCTGTCCACCCCCCTGTAGAATGGTGCTGCTACTCGAACCTCAATACAAAATTTCCGAACGAGGTTTATTAGGATTACGAAATAGTTCGAATTAAAGTTGTGCATAGAGGAAAATGGATTGATTGAAAATCGAAATAAAGTAGCTTGGAATTGATAAAAGTGATTTTTGGAGATTTAAAACGTATTTCAATTAAAAGTTGAATTAAATAGTTAAAATTTTAGATTCATAAAAAGTGGTAGTGTCTACGTAGAATATCCCCTATATAACTTTTTGTAAATGCATTTGATCAATCAGGATTAATCTGGTGTGTTTCTGATCAAATTTAATGATCGTTTTTTAAACTTCTAAATTCCAATCATTCTTATTGATTAAAATATTTCTTTTTCTTTTTGTTCCCGATTGATCAAATAATCACCTTTACACATCCCGTGTTTTCTGCGGTTCTTTTTTAGTCGATTTATTCTTTGATTTAATGTTTTTCGTGTGAAACTGCTTACATTTTATAATTTTATTATTTTAGTTTTATTTATTTTTACTTTTGTTTAATTTAATGTTTTACAATGATTTTAACTATTCATTATGAGGTTTACATGTTATGTGGGCCATCTCAGCTGACCGTTTACCTATTTTAGGTTAATTAAAACAAGAAAATAGAAATGAAGAAAATGATTTATTTTGATTTTAGTCCATCATCGATGAGTTCGAATTCAGGTCATTGATGAGTGTAAGCAACATTTTTTTTCGATATCATTTTGCTGATCAATGAACAATATCTGCGTAATGCGTTATCATAAATCGTGATATCACTTTTCGAGTTTTACTTAAAAGCAATACAACTACTGAACTGCAATGTCTTGCTATTGCCGAGGTTGTCAAATTAAAAATATTTTAAAATAAAATTGAATAGAAATCAAAAGAAATAAAGATATTTAAATATGTAATGATATTTATTGGAAACAAAGTTAAAGAAAAGTGCACAATTAAATATGAAAATTACAAAATTCAAATTTGTAATAAATGTAATAAATGATTAAATTTGTGATCTATAAGCTGAAATATAAGTCAGAGATAGAAGAGATTATTTTGAACAATATAATATGAATGACTTTTTCAGAAGGCACACTGAAAATTATGAAAGGCATAAATTTGTGTAAAATGCAAAATACTATTTAAGTAATTATAAATTTCACGAAAAGCCCGTTATGTAAACAAGCATGAAAATAAACAATCTGGATTTTCGAGGGCCGTTAGCATGAAAACATTATATATGGTAGTTAGAAAACCAACCATGAAAACTACGAATGATTATTAATTAACTTTTATTTTCAAATGAGAGCCAAGGGATTTGTTGGGCGAATATAGTCAAGAAAAAAATTATTGAAGATTATTTAGTCGAAAGTCCCCAATGATAGGTAAAGTTCAGGTTTATAGAGTGAGGCAACATCAAAAATTAGCTGTTTGCAGCAGATTGGGAAGAAGAAACTGGAAAAGAACTTTAATTAGAAAATTAATCAAAGGAAGAATATTTTTCATTGCATAGATATGCAGTGTCTTAGATGGAATAAATCGTTCTATGGAGTAAACATATATTATTATAAGACACGAGTGCCAATGATAAAGGGAACCGTCAGAGAGGCTGCTTTTATTCCATACACTTTCTACAATACTGGTAAAATTCCAATTTAGAATTTAAAAATGAAATCAAACACGTTAATGATTATTTGAAACTCTAATTGATCTATTTAATATCATACTTTAGCCTACATCAGGGGTCGGCAACCTACGGCACGCGAAGTGATTTATTAAATTTACTAATAATCAAGAGAAAAATACTTTGAAGAATGTCTCAAAGCCCAGTGTATAATTCTGCACAAATATTTCGTACCTACATAATATATAATGCGATATCGAGCCCCTCTGCGCATGCTATGAAAAGATTGCCAGACCATGCGATTTATCACAAAAGTACCTCGTGTAAGTTGGTAAGGCAGGGATTACACTATCAAAGATTTGATAAAAGTTCTTTTATAAAATATCTTTGTAAAATAAATTTGGCTATATTCATAAAAGTTTTCTTTATAAAAGGTTTAAATGAAATGCCTTTATTAAAGTTAACTACATTCAACCATATTTGTTAAAGATCTTTTATCAATTCTTTGATAGTGTAATGACGGCCTAAATCTGGTCATATTTGACCTGGTCTCATGAGATCAATTTCAAAAGTGAGGTGGATGTTAACGTATTGTGAGCAGTCATTTATTGTTTAGCTTTATAAATTGTATTTAAATTAAATAGTCAATAAGTTTAGTTAATTTCATTTTTACTGCCATATTATCTACTCAAATATTAAACTTGTTCTATTATTTGAATACCCATTATGGCGTGTTCCAAAAAAATGAAGTTTGATATTCGCCAATTTCAGTTTTCTTGGACAACAGATTACAGGTTTATTTTAAAAAATGATAGTACTATTTGGGCCTTATGTTTGGAAACTGTTGTAACCAGAACATCAAGTGTAAGGCATCACTTTGAAACAAAACACAAAGGATCCTTCAAGTGTGAAGCAGAAAAAAATGAATCTATTAAAAATGCTGTGGCTCGCTATGAGAAGCAAACAAACGTTTTTGTAAACATGATCGGTAGAAAAAATCAAGCAACTGAAGCTAGCTACAAAATCTCACAGTGTATTGCAAATTTCGGAAAGCCATTTACAGTTGGTGATTATATTAAAGAGATTTTCCTCAAGAACTCTGAAGTGCTGTTTGATGATCTTCCCAATAAAAACATAATTATTTCAAGGATAAAAGAAATGCCTACTTCTGCTAGGATGGTTGAGAGACGCATTGCAGAAATGGGTCAGAATATGAAAGAACAGCACACTGATGCGTTAAGGAATACTAGCGTCCTGAGTGTGACACTTGATGAGAATGTTGATATAAACGGGATACTACGTTTGGCAATTGTAGCTAGACACAGTGATACTGAAATTCGCGAGGAATTATGTTGTCTCGAATCTATGCATGGTAATACAACGGGAAAAGATATTTTAAAAACATTTATCGATCATTTTGAAGAAAGAGGAATTGACATCAAGAAGATATTTGCTGTTACGACAGATGGTGCTCCTGCCATGGTAGGTAGGCTAAATGGATTCGTCAATTTACTTGAAGAAAAAATTGGCCACCCCATTTTAAAGTTTCATTGTATTATTCACCAAGAGAATATTTGTGCAAAGATTTCAAAGATGGATGGGCATTGAAGATTTTGAGATGCAATTAATCGATTTTAAAGTATCTTCATTATGGGTAAATAAATTTGCAGAGCTACGAAAAAGTTTGGAAAATTCTACCAACAATTATGAGCAATCAAATTCAAATCTCTCCCCGAAAATTTTGATTGTCTCAAGAAAGTTGCATTTGCAATGCTTTCAGCCTTTGGTTCGACTTATATATGTGAACAAATATTTTCGCATGTGAAGTTCATTATTAATCCCTATCGAAGTCGGGTTACTACAAATCACTCCGAAGCATGTGTCTGAATTAAAGTCTCAAAATACGTTCCTGATATCTCAAAGCTAAGCAAAGCCAAGCAAGGTCAAGGATCACACTAGACTAGATGATTAGAAGATGATTTGTTGATATGAAATATTTATATATTAAAATGTAAATATTATAATTTTTTTTACATTAAATTTGAATATTCGAACAAGAAGTGTTTTTTGTACCTATCATTTAAAATTATGTAGTTGTCGCTTCTCGGCACGCGAAGAATAAAAAAATAAGAAAATAATTAAAAATGGCACTCCAGTACTAAAAGGTTGCCGACCCCTAGGTTTGTTAAAACGCGTTTCTTGATTTAAATATTATTTTGAAGTTATTTTGTTAGATTATGGACGTCACATACTAATCGATCTCCAGTTTGTAAAAAAATCTTTGTATTCTTAAGAAAACTATTGAAATCGTTTTTAATTGACTCATTTTAATCTCGAGAATTGTTATATTTTTATGGTTATTATTCATACCATTAAAAAAAGTAATTTTTTGATTTTAAAACCAGGTCCTTAAAACTAATCAGTTGATTTCAGATTCATGGAAAAATGTACTGATGGAAAGATCTGGAATTAACCGAAGATTTAATAATAACACATTTAATTATTTGACATGACAGTATCCAATATTCTGCAAACTTTCAATAGCAGAAATGTATGATGCCATAAATTTTTCATTTTGTATCTTTATTTAAATCTACAACATTTAACACGTATTTTCACAATTATATCACTACTTAAATAATTAATCATTTTTATTCGAATTTTTATCGTCACTTTGTTAATATGAATATTACGCAACAACACAATTATCGAATAATAGATCTGTTTTTGATAAATTTAGTTAGATCTATCAAATAATTAAATCATTTTGTTGCGCATTCTTCTATTATTAAAATCTGATTTCTTTAAATGTATGCATTGTTAAATTTAGTGAATATTTATATTTTTTAATATTTATCGACATTGGAATTTAATAATTTGATTTTAGTAATTCTTTACTTTAATTATTAAATATTTAATATAAATTTTTATTAAATCTTTATTACATGTTAATTAGTATTAATGACTTCCAAAACCAAATGTTTAATAATTAAAAGATAAAGTAACATAAAAGATAACAAATTATAATATAACTATTAAGTGAAACCTTACTACTAATACATTTTAAAGTCACGATCATTGATGTAAGATTTATGATAATTAGTAAATTATAATACTGTAAATAAATAAGATTTTGATGATTTTCTTTTTTTAAGTTTGCACATGAACCAAAAAATATTCTGATAACACAAATGTATCTTGCTTAAAAGTGTATTAAGATTAATTTCTCGAATAAATTAATCACAACATTTTAATTAATTTTAATTATACATTTTAAATAATTAAATGCAAAGAAGTCTGTATTAAAATATATATTATAGTTATCCATCATTATTTTTCTGCGTCACAAGTCTTCCACGTTTATCCCTTTTTTGTTTCTGACTAATACCGGGAATAGTTTCGAATTCTATGCGTTCTACAATAAAATTAATATTTAATTTTTATATTTAAATGTATTCTATTTTTAATTCAATAATTTCCATATTAATATTTGTAAGACTAGGTCAAAACAATATATAAGATACGCAATATTTCAGTACATCCTTGATCAAGTGGGGAATCGAAAGCCTAAATTTAATGATTGATTATACAACTGTAGTCGGTTGGCTGTGTACTGTGCTGATAAACGAATAAAGATCCGGTTCCACGAATCCTGAGAAACCTTGGTAAGACGCCGTTTTGGAATCATTCAGGAAATAATTGAGAAAAGAAACGTCAAGTTATCCGTTTACTTAGTGAAATCTTTGGAAAAGCTCGAAGATGGATTGACCAGGGTACCATAGAAGCGATTGGATTCAATGAGCTGTGAAGTGATGATGACAGAAGCGATCAGGGATCGCCAAAAAGCACCATTAAGTATCAACAAAACAGCTTACTATGTCCAAGAAGAAAGCCCCGATACAAGTGAGGCCAAAATTCGGAAAGTAGTTACAAATTGTACTGAATGCCGTTCGATTGATCCCTCTCCTGTCAAATAAGTAGATTGTGGACCAAACCGGTTCGCCATCTGGAGAAAGCTATCAAGTGAAGATTTTCAAAGTATATCGAGGAATTTAGAAGAAGTGTTTAAAGAGCGAGAACACATAAAAGAACTGTTAGTGGACAATGGAACGAGTTTTCATTCCTATCAAATCAAAGAATTACGTTTAATAGGACGTTAATTTATCCTTTAGATGTAGGGATACGGAATCATCGCACAATAAAGTGCTCAGATTCGAATAGTCGCTGCGATCCTCCAGATACTGGAAATATAAGTCTTATTTAGCAAATAATATTTATTATCACTACTTTATAATAAGCGTGCACGTTTATTATAGACTGGCTAAAATTGCTTTACACACTTAGGTCTACCAAATCTGATTAGCTATTAGCCATCCAATGGACTAAAATAACAAAATGGACTAAAATAATAAGATTTGTTCCTTTTTTGTGGACCGTGTTATTTCAAAATTGTGTAAAAAAAGACCGTGTAAAAAAGAGTTTGGTGTATTACCACCAACCCAATAATCCAACATATTTTGGTGAGCCCGACGTGATCAAACGCTGGTGAAGAGATTATTGAATAAAGTTTATCGAAAAAAAATTGAAAATAATTTGTGATAGAGAAAATATTATTCAATTAAATTGTAATAATTTTGAAATTTAGATTTTGAGTACTTTGAGAAATTAATTTGTTAAAGGGAATCAATATAATTTGTAGTGAAAATTTACCAGTTTCAGTTGTTTAAGAAAATAATGATTTTACCAGTTGTAAAAGGTTGCCAGTAGAACAATATGGAGATTCAGTTATTTTTCTTGATTTTATGAGCGATTACTACATGTATGCAATGGCATACGGATGGTCTCAAGCGATCATGATTCAGAGATTACCGTTATATCTTAAAGGAACAGCAAGAGGTTTGGCAACAAATTGACAACAAAATAATCGGCAATGATTGGGCAAAGTTAAAAGATGCTTTGGCTGCAAAACATATTGGAGGAGACATTAAAAGATTAATGCACCAAAAGGTTTATAGCAGAGTTAAAAATCCAAATGAAACAGTTAGCGAATTCACGTATCATTTGTCTACTCTTGCAAGCAAATACTTTGAAGAAGATTCGAAACAACTAGGTCTAGCCCAACATATGCAGGAACTAATTCAAGACCAACTTTTGTCAGGAATAAATAAAGATAAAGACGTCATTATTCTGTGTGGATTATGAAAATTTTGATGAATTAGTTAGAAAGACAATGAAAATTGAAATAAATCTAAAGAACACTAAAATCAAATCTGAGGTATTTGCCAATTCCAGTTCAAAGAGAAAGATCAATCACACGAACCAAAAACAGTTGAAAGCCAGAAAATAGATTTCAACGATCAAAAAGCCCATCGCCCAAATGGATAAACGAGGTAAAAAAATAGATCAAGCCATAATTCCCACGGCATTCAGAAATCTAATTATTCAGTGTGAAAATTGTAAGAAAACTGGTCATTATACAAAGCACCCAGGAAATTGATTCCAGATTGGCGTAAAGAAAATGGAGGAACAAGTTTTTGGAGAGTAATTCCTGATGTTAAATAGATTTTTAATGAGGTGCAATGTTATCGCTGTGGTTGAAAAAGACATGTTTCCTGAAATTGTTCTTCAAGTTCGAGATCATCAGCTTCACAATCACCACAACGAGACAATGTGAATTTAAATGAACAAATTCAATGTCATTTGTGTGGAAATTATGGACATATTACAAGATCTTGTACCAGGAATTCCAATAAATTTCAAAGACCAATCTTAAAGCGAACAACAAGATTTCAGGATGAAAACCCGTCACGTAATAATGTAGCGTAGGGCCCAGAAAGATAATTTTAGACAAGAAATCGAGAGTTAGTCCCGTTAAAAGGACCAATCTGTCTTTTCGGAGCAGATTTTTATTTAAATAAAATTTATTAAAAAACATAATTTTAGAGAAGAAATCGAGAGAGATGTTAGACAATTGAATCAAAAATTGAATAAATTAATAGCAAAATTTGAATCAGATGAAGAGACGGATACTCACATAATGACGAGACAAAAGTTGAGGAAAGATGAATCAGAATCAGATGACGTAACATGAAATACAATTAAAACTGACATGCAAAGTGAAAGGAGTACTGTATATATGCCAAGTTTAGCAAAATTTGTTAAAGAACCAGATGCAAATTCTCAGAAATTAACAGAAGCTTAACAAAGCTAATGAAAATACCTTTGAATTTAACGAAATGAAAAGAAGTAGAACAGGAAACTAAGCAGAGTACTGATGAAAATATGGCAGAGAAACGATGCGAAAGTGTTTATGAAATGAGATGTGAAATAATACAGAAGCTTCAAGAGGAGAGAGATCAGAATAACTAAGAAAAAACTGAGAAAGTTGTAGGTCCTCTAGTATATGAATTATATGGTAAATTAGAGAAAATACAAGCAGAAAAATACGTGAGAAATATTGCAAAAAAATTAAAAAAGAGACAGTGTAGTGCTGATACATATGGAGTTTTGCGATGATGGTATGATGACTGATATGATAACAAGAGAAATGGATAGAGATATGGCACTGACAATTATGAGTTATATTTTGTTAGAAATCTGAACTACCTAGATATGGGAAAAAAAGAGGAAATAATTTGAAAGGCGAGCAAAGTTTTATATAAGAGTAGATGGATTGGTTATCAGTGGATCAGGTGCCCCCGGGATAAGAATTTTTTTTCTAAAATTCCTAGTATTTTTTATGTAGGTCAAATAAATTTAAAAATTTTTTATTATTTTTCTCGATTTTAAGATATTTTCACGAATTTTTTTCAGAGTTTTATGTAGGTCAAATCGAATTTAAAAACAGGCCACCGCTGGACCAAAGTCAAATCAAAATTATTTAATTTTAACGATTTTTTCAGCTTTTTAATATATTAAATCGACTTAAAAAGCCACCGCTGGATCATGTAGGTCAAATTCATATTCTATATAGTTTTAATAAATACACAATCTATATAGTTTAATTAATAAATAAATAAGTCAAATACACACATTCTATATAGTTTTAATAAATACACACACAACCTATAGTTTTTAATATATAAGTAGGTTAGATACACACAATCTATATAGCTTTTTAATAAATAAGTAAATCACAAACACTCACAATATAGTTTAATTAAATAGACTTTTAAAACCGGCCACCACTGGATCAAATAAATACTATATAGCTTTATACACAACAAACACATTATTTTATATACATTTTATACACATATTTTCGGGGCAATAAATAAGGGATAGTTCAACAACTTTTAAGAATAGATTTTTTTTGCGAAAATTTATGTAGTTTAAATCGAACAAGGGTCCGCTAACTCAAAGTTTATTATTGAAAGTTTCTGACACTGTATTTCGATAATCAATAGCTCATTTCGAAGGGTTTCTCTCACGGTAGCCGAATGTTTATTGTGATGATCCAGGGTATTGCAAGGGTCATTTTAAGAGTTTATATGCTTATGTTTATTTTAGTTCAAAAAAATGGTAGAAGTGAAAAAAATATTTTTAATTACATTTTCATAATTATTATTGAATCATATCGAATTAGGATAATTCAAAATTTTCATAAAAATGTTCCTATATAAATCTGGATTAGATAATAATAAAAAAGCATTCTAATAAGGTGAGGGCTTCAAAACAAATNTGTAGGTATGTATATCAACTACTCACCATGTGCGTGAATAATGAGATATCTTTGTCGTTTAACAAAGACACTACGTGACTATTTCAAAAAGGTAATACATGACTAGTCATTGCAAATAACTTGCACATTAATTACAAATAATAATAAGAATATTTATAAAATAATAATAATAAATTAAAATAAATTTAATTATCAAATTGTTCATTAATAAGACGACATTTTTACAATAACATATATTAAACAAAATAATTCATCGATAACAACCACGCAAGACAATGTTGGCCACAAGTAATTGAAAATGGATGTTGATACCGAGTTCGATTATATACAATAGGTTTACCAATAGTTTGCAATTTACCAATTAATAAATTTGGGTAATAATATCCAAAGGGATCGAATGCATATACTCGGTTTGGTTTATTGTAAACAGCAATCCAATGTTCTCCTCCTAAACTAGATGTATGAGTATTGACAATAATTGCTTGATTAACATCTAAATAAGAGATTTTATCCAGTGGATAAACTCCAAGAAATTGGTTTCCCAATAATTGAGTACCAATTCGAAACACCTGAATAGAACTAATAAATAAATAAAATTATAAAATAAAAATCTTACTCCATAAAAATAAAATACTTTAATTATTATTTTTCTCCATTTATACTAATACAGTTCGATTTGTAGTAATTTGGATTTCATTTTCAAAAACCCCATAGATTATTACATGGTCAGTAATTGCTTTTCCAAACTTGATGTCCAATCTTAAATTTCCACTTTGAGGTAATTGACTTTGATTTAAATCAAAATCTGGAGCGAGAACAAATGTAAAAAATGGATAGAATGATTTGGATTCTTCCAAACTTATACCACAATTAAGATTTTTATCTAAGTATCCTAAATTTCTGACAAGACTTTGCATATATGATGTACAATAATTATCATTATCAAAATCTTGAGTATAAGTTTCTCGATAATCAGTATTTTTCGATAATGATAGAGAAGTTACACTAAAATGTTTGAATTTTGATGAAGATGTATCATAAGATCCATTATATTGAGCTTCACTTTGAAAAGTTACAAGGATAAAATTAGGCATTCTTCGATCTCCAAATATTTGCTCCTTGTAAAAAGATGATGCCCCTTTAGCAATTGCAAATGATACAATTTCTTTTGTCTTTATCGGATAAATTGCATGTTTGGTATTTAATCCAATTTGATGTCCAGCTAATACAGATGATTCACATCGAACTCTTCGAACCATTTATTTAGCATCGAGTAATATTAATTTAGGTGCTGCACCTGCAACTCCAGTTGGTAATGACAATGCAGAGTCAGATCTTTTCAATCTCATATGTACATTAACACCTGGTAGTAAATATTTTGGTTGATCCATAAAATCCAATTGTAGAGATGAACACATGTTGAAAGCTTTTGAACCTTTAATCCACTTTTTTCGATCATCAGATACACCATATCCCATTGGAGTTAGACAAGTATTTTTAGTATCATTATTATAATTTAAAATAGTTTCGATAATCGCCTTGTGAGCATATGTATTGTTTCCACCCTCAATTTTAATGTTATTAAATCCAAGAATAACATCTTTAAACAGAGTATGAAATAAGAAATTATTAGGTTCAGTTGCATCATCTGCAGCTAATGATTTATTGTCTTTATCTACAACTTTTATTTGAACATACAACAAAGTATCGTTCAAATTTAAATATTCTGTTTGAGAACCATTAATGTAAAATTCCACATCATTTCTATTATCGGTAATAGAATTCATTGGAAGTACATCTTCAAATGCTCCATATTCGATAACCGCCTGATATATACATATACTTAATTCAGATTTACCGCAAATCATTCTTCAAATATGGTTCCGTGTCCTTTCATTCGTTTGTTTATATGCCTTCTCCCTCTCTTGCGTTTAGTTCCCATACTTGTTTTAATTTCACTTTCAAATTTACGTTTAGATCCAACTGGTACCGGTGCTGGTTCAGTTTTATTATTATTAAACATACCAGGTAATACTTTACTTATTTCAGCAATTGAATTTGATTTTAACGATGTTAATATTTTCTTGTCATTCATAATTAAATCTTTTGCAGTTTTCATACCGAAATTACCAATACGTTTAAGAATTGGTAACGCAAATCTACCAATTGTTTTCAACCACCCACTTCCGTACTGTTTACCAATAAAATATGGTAATTCGCTACCACTATGGTAATTTGGCTACCACTATACATACTAATAATATCGGAATTAGCCATCTACTTTACGAAAATGTAGTGTCAAATGAGTTTTTGAATCTTTTGCAAATTCGATTAATTGACCAGAATCATCTCTTATATTTATTTCTATATTGTTTATACATGATGTTGAAACATGCAAATACATGGGATTTTCTACATTGATTTGTACAACATCATCTTGTTTATGTTTCTCAACCCAAATAGATTTCAATAGAGGAACAGCAGAATCACCAACAATTATGGGTTCAATAATATTAGTATAGAATCTATACTAATATTATTGAACCCATAATTGTTGGTGATTCTGCTGTTCCTCTATTGAAATCTATTTGGGTTGAAGATTTGGGTTATAGATGAACATTTGATGATGAAGTTTAATTATTTTCGGTTTATTCATACCTACATTTAATTTTCCATCTTGAATATATGTTTCGTTTGGTAATCCTAATGTTTTTATTAGATTTTTATCAAAAGTGATTTCAGTAATATCAGTATTCAAACTGAATTTGAACAAAGTATTGTCTACTAATTCCAATGATTTAAATATTGATCAACAATTTTGAATTAAATATGACTGTAATTCCTCCAATTTAGAAATGTATAAATTCTCATTAAACGTATATGTATTTTCAGTTTCAACTTCAAACTCAACTTTCATTGAAATTGTTTCATATCGCGCTACTACTTTGGTAAATCCCGGCCGTAGTACTTGGAATATATTAGTATGATTTCTATTACTCTGAGTTGTTAATTCCAATCGTTTTGCCATTGCTAAACTATCAAATTTTATAGTAAAGGGATGATATTTACATTCAACTATTACATATTGACGATCAATATACATTTTGACAATTGAATCTGATGGATTAGATATATCAATTCGATCTTCTACATTATCAATGACAAAAATGATATTTCTTTTCGTCTCTTTCTTTTTATATTCAATTTTAGCTTTACTATAAATTGGTAAGAGATTGTACGCAAATGTAAAGTCGAGGAGAGGAACTTCCAACTCACCATTTAAATAAATCGGATTTTGAAAATTGACCATAAATTTACTGGCAGTGTTTTCTGGATGAATATTCGGACAACTATTGCTCGGCAAAATAATATAAAAATTCATTTTACGAGGTCTTGAGACGATATCCATGATGGGTTTTTATATGGGTATTGTTTATCCTTACCCACCATTTTAGTTTTCAATATTTTTTGAATTCTAAATACTTTTGGGGGAGGAATAACTTGTAATTCTTGCTCATAAAATTTCCCTTGTACACTGTCATTATCAGAATCTTCGATAACATACATTACGGGGTTCTGGCTAGTATTTATTTTCGAAATTACAAAGACTTCATCACTCCAATTTGTATCAAAATTTTTAATAAATGGTGATGCACTAATTTTACTAATTCTAACATGATCACCCACTTTATATTTCGGTTTGGTTTTTGTTACATCTTGTTGAGATAATATTTTAGATTTTACATCCACCGGTCTCAATCCATTAAGTCCTCGATGTGATGAATTATTATAACTGGTTATAATTTTTGGTAAAACCAATACCCATTTTTTATTACCTTGATACACGAACAATTTCTTTAATCTATCTCTCAAGATTCTGTTAAATCTTTCAACATGAGCAGCTTTGTATTGAGAATGTACCGAATAGTGATTTATTTTCAGTTTATCGAGGATTTGCTTAACTTTACTGTTGTAGAATTCTTTACCTAAAATAATAATATTAATAATAATAATAATAATAATAATAATAATAATAATAATAATAATAATAATAATAATAATAATAATAATAATAATAATAATAATAATAATAATAATAATAATAATAATAATAATAATAATAATAATAATACCTGAATCCGTTTGTAAATTATTAGGATGTCCACTTTTAAATAAAATATTAATAGCTTTGGACATTTCATCTGAAGATTTTGCCTTGACTGGTATTGCTAGGTCAAACCTGCTGAATACATCAATACATGTTAAAATATATTTATACCCCTTGTTAATTTTTGAATAGCGTATCATCTCCATCAAATCCATTTGCCACAAATCATTTATTCCATATGTTTTATACGCTCTAGTTGGAAATCTTTTCTGCATTGGTTTGTTCAAACTGTACGCGAGTTGATCTGATAACCACTTCTGGGTTTCTTTTTTCGAATTCGGAACTCTTTTCTTTAATTTTGCCACCACCGAAACCGGCTTCCTCTTCGAGGTTCGTCCAAATCTTCTCCATTACAACAGGAAGATTTAAATTTCAAATTAAGATTTGGTAATGATTGACCCATTGTTTATGATGATCTCCCTAAAAACCCTGCACCTCCTAATAAAGATAATGCTATTGGTATCAAGGCTGCAATGAAGTCTCCTTGTTGTTTATATATGATTTTACGCATACGTTTTTTATTTTTTATATTTACTAGTGATAATAATGGTTTCTTGTGCCTGTTCAAAATCTTTTTATTTGATGTACTTATACGGAATTTACCTTTAACAACTTTAATTAAAATATCAAGTAAATCATCAATAACATAGTTTGGAAAAGACTGCAAAATATTTATTCTTCTCATACTGGGAGCCTTAAGTAATGCAATGAAAAACGGAAAACTACGATGAGAATTATTACGATTAGTATGATTACTCGGTGGAATACGATTACTCAGTGGAATATTATCAATAAGCAATTTTTTCATATGGTGTGAAACTAGTTTTTGGTGGAATCTTAACTTTTTTAGTCAATTTTGTAGGTTTCCTTTTTGTTGTCTTTACACGAGTTTTTAGTAACATGATTGATAATTTATTTTGGTTTTAACTTTGTTTATATACTATAACTCCTTCCTTGTTAAATATATCTGTTCTTACTCGTAATTCATCAAGACATTGTTGTGTAAAATCTAGAAAAATATATCTTCGAGGGGATTTTGTTGCATCGGCAAATGCATTTCGATTGTTAGGGTATGCTTGACGTGCAAGAAAATCAATCACTGTTGCATCTCTAGGGTTCTTGAAAATAACTAAATATTGAACATTCAAATTACGAGTTCGATGAGATTCACCTTGATGAAAAAGATTTTGAGTGATAAAAATTACAGTTACACCTTTATGTCTACTAATTTTTGTAAATAAATTATTAAAATCTTTTTCTTTATTTGCTTCTTGATACAAATCATCAATAATAATCACATCACCCTGTCGTAATCTAGACCAATTTTTATCGAAACCTTTTATGATTGTCATTTTGATTTTACAAAACTGATTTTGTGTTATTCCACTTTCATCATCTGCTCCCTTATGCCAGTAAATTTTATTAAATTTTGACTTGAATAATTTTGATTGTAATAATTTACAAACAAACAATGTTTTCCCTCTACCACTCGGACCAACGATTTGCCAGTCTTGAAAAATATTATCGGATATTTCCCGCTTAAATAAATAAATATATATATATTCGATGATTTAATGAACTCGTGGTAAAATTGTATATAAAGAGAAATTTTCATAAATGAATTAATAATGTTAGCAAATATAAATTATCGAGGAAATTTAGATGTTTCGAAAATGAGGTTTCCATCAGGAAAACCACAGCAAATTGTCGATAGAAGCTGGAAATATCCGATAATATTTTTCAAGACTGGCAAATGTAGAATCATGGGATGTAAGGAACCCTTAGATATTAATAAATTACAATATCGAATCAATAATATAAAAATCCAATCAATTACCGTCACTATGGATATGGGACATAGTATCAATCTATATAACATGTCGAGGAAATGTGATTGTATGTTTGAACCGGAATTGTTTCCGGCACTAAGACTATTAAAATATAACCCTATATGTGTCAATGTGTTTGCTAGTGGAAAGGTTGTCATGCTTGGGTTGAGAAATTTGGAGTATAAGGAATTTGTTAACAATGTTCGGAATGAGATATTTTTATTGGTCGATTTCTAATAGGTTAATTTCTAATTAGTTAATGATTGTTTTAAACAAATTGTTTATTGTTTAGAAATCATTTATTCAACAAAATTCCAAGCGCCGCTCGTATGATTAAAGAAATAGATGATTATGGTAAATTTTTTATTTTTTGTTTACAAATTTAAATATTATATTTTTCAGAAGAATATGCTGCAGTCATGCTAAAGAAGTTAGCATTCTATTATCCAGAAATCAATGCAGCAGTATACAACAAGCCTGCAGAATTAATCCCCGATTTGGTGTTCAATGCGACGGGGATATGGATGTTCGAGATTTTCCATCAATTTATGTGGGATGTGAAGATAAATCGAACAATTAAACATATGGATCCAGAATATTTATGTTACAATAGCTGTTCCTGCTGCAAAGCTAGATATCAGCGATATGTTGAATGGGTTTTGGTTAAAACTCTTCGTGATTTCCACCATACCAAGAACTTTGTGCATTACATGTTTTTAACAAATAAATGTTATTTAGCTTTTGTTATTTTATATATTTTGATAATAGTAATAATAATAATAGTAATAATAATAATAATAATAATAATAGTAAAAAACATTAATAATAAGACACATTAATAATTAATCTGTAAATAGAACATATAAAAAACATGTGACAATGCAACATCAATGCATTTTGAATGCAATTTAAACAAAGACATGCTGAAATCTGATTGGATGATAGTATAAAAGAAGAAGGTATAAAAACCCTGTACCATTTCATTTTAATAATTATTCACGATGACCAAGAAAATTTCATGCACCGAAAAACCTAAAGAAATGGTACAATCAGTTCAAATGTTCCACAACTACAAAATGTATTTTTTGAAAGAAGAAATCAATATGAAATTGGTTGCACCAGTCAAGCTAATTCCAACTCAATTTCAATTCTTATCCGGCACGCTTTCAATGATAGATGTCAAAACTATTGATGATGTTTTCAAACGGTTAAATTCAAATCTAGCATGTAATCAACATGCATGGTTTAACAATAGATATGCAAGATTTTATGAATATTTTGATGAAATCAATTTCAAAGAAAACGAAAATTGGTATATAACAATTGCGATCCAGGGATATAAAGTTGATAATAATGATGTGTATTCTCCTATTTGGAAAATTATGTCTGTTAGACTTTCACAACTATTTTAATGTTATATTTAATGTATATAATAAATGTTTTAGTCATATTTGCTTTTCTCTTTATTAACAAAGAAATTGCAACATTAATGCAAATGACATGCAAATTTAACAAAGAAAATCTATAAACAAACTTACAATATAGTTTTAAAGTGATAAAAATGACTGCGGAAAAAGGTTAACATGATTAATTAATTACCGAATTATTTGTTATTATTTAGAAATTTTAATCAACTTTTTGTTGGAAAAATTAGCAGAAATAGCTGGTGTAAAAATTGAGGACATATTATCTGTTACAAATGCATTAAATATCGGCTGGGTAGTTGAGAGTCAAGATTCAGGATTTGATGATCAGGAAGAAACTCAAGAAACTGATACTCAAGAAATTGATGAGGAAATCTATGAACCTATAGATGAACCTATAGATGAACTTATAGATGAACCTAAAGATACGGAAAATATTACGAAAGATTGTATTGATCATGTCGTTGAAAATGTAATGAAATGTGGAGATGAAGATTGTGAATGTATTAATTAATAAATTTTAGTTAATTATTTCTTATACTTTCTTAATATTTCTTATATATTTATTTAAAAAATAAAACAACATAACTATATCAAATTTTATTTAAAAATCTAGAAATTACATACAAAATAGCGACACTTGTTGAAAATTTAATAAAGTTTTTAAATCTTCTTTTATGATGGTCGATTTCCTTAGCATTTCGGGCGAGCTTTTTCAATGTACCCCATTCTCCATTGGCTTCTATCCATGGATTAAATTTAGACTTGATTATCTAAAAAAAAATCAATATTATTAAAATATAGATTATAAAAGTATTACTTCTTGAGACCATTGATAATAGTGTTGTGAGTTCCATGCACTTTTTCGATTATAATCTTCATATAAGTGAACCATACAATTATTCAGGTCCACTTCATTTCGTCATCGAATAGACAATTGAATATTCTATTGAAGTAGAACTTCTTCATCTCCAGACACTCCATATCCAACATGTTTTGGTAATCAATATGATTCCCCTCGATGATTTCTTCAGTACGATTAATTAGGTAACTGAGGCTTTCCGTAATGCCTGTATTGACGACCTCATTTAACAAGTTGTCGATAAAATTAGGTTGTGACATTTCTACAGTAATTTAAAATATGTTTTATTTATACTACTACAGAATTGTGTGCAATATGATTCTGATTGGTTAATAGAGTATAAATGTAAAATATATATGAGTTTTGATTTGATACAACATGAAAACTATATTTATATTGCTAATTATTATAACGAGTGTGTGCTCACACAATACAACAATAACAGTGGAGTCTTTTATCAAATCAATATGTGTTTGTCCAAATACCGCCAAGTTGATGGATATTTTATATATTATTGACAAATCAAAATGGGCAAAGCATCCAGGAAAAAGAATATCCGAAAGATTGGAGAATTTAGAAAACAGCTATGACCTATCTTTTGAATATATACAAAATATAAAATTTAAATTGATTGATCATATTGAAGTTTTCAATAACTCAATTGCTGAAAATAAAAAATAGGAAAATTATTGATAATAAGCATGAGTTAATAAAGATTGAATTATTATTAAGCGAAATTCAAACAATCAAAGGATCGATAGAATATCTGAAAAACAATTCAACGTTACCAATTTCAAACAATATTGCTGCAAATATGAGTACATCAATATTTAGATTACCCTTGTTAATTTTAAATTATTTTATTGTTTAATAAATGTATAATCTATTTTATTATTATTATTATTATTATTACTATTATTATTATTATTATTATTATTATTATTATTATTATTATTATTATTATTATTATTATTATTAGTAGTAGTAGTAGTAGTAGTAGTAGTAGTAATAGAAGTAATTGTTTGATTATGCACATGGATTGAAGGGTCTTTGTTAATATTACTTTCAGTTTGTAAACACATATATCGACAATATTATTACGTTGCGGTAGTTTAGACTATTGAAAAAGATATTGAATTACCTTTTGAATGATACCTATATTATATAGTTTTTAAAATGTTGAAGGTTTTTGATCTTTTGAAGGTTAAGGATACATCTTAAACCTCAAGGGTAAGACCATTAGATAGAGCTCTTCAAGACCTTTCGAATGATACCCATGAAGTTTGACATCATTTGACCTTTTAAAATTTGAATTTAAAATTTAAATTTGAAATGAGTCACCCCAATGAGTCATGCACGATGAGTCATTTGGTCGAGTCATATGTATGATGAGTCATCGATGACGTCATTTATGACTCGCCAGGGACGGGTGGGGGTATGAGTCATGTTCTTTGTTATGAGTCATATGTCTTTGTTTAACGATGAGTCATGCAGCGCACTTGTACCTACTGATGCCTAAGTTTCAAAATAAATTATAAAAAGAGTGTAATATAAATTATTAGAAGCTACTAAAACATCTTCTAAATTATTTTTTAAATCAGATAACATCATAATTCCAAGTATTTATTTAATGAAATATTGAATAATTTCAAAAACAAATTTTCAGCCTTGAATAAAATATTTTCAAAACCATTTATTAAAACTTCGATATTTAAAATATATTTATTTAAAAATTATTTACTAATAAAACTTCATATAAAAAACTTATTTATTTAAAATTTATCTTTAACGAAATCTCTTTTCAATTTAAAAATTATTTTAAAACTTATTTTAATAGTCCATTATTTATTATTTAAAATTATCTTAATAAATCATTGAAATATTTAATTATCAGCTGAAAATACCTCACGTAAATAAAAATGAATATTTTAAACATCATAAATTAGAACTTTATATATATATGTATATATCCAATAAAATTAAAATTATTTGATAAACAAAATCTAATTGTTTAACTCCATAAAATTAATATATATGATTCCCAGTGCCAATCCCAATAGTATACTAGTTTCGAGCTTTTGGCTCTCATCAGCATTATGCAGGAGACGCGAAGATTTCTCTTCGCGCCAGGTAAGTATACAATATTGCTGATTCAACTCTATTGCATACTTTACCTGCTACACTGGAAATCACATCACTTCCAAATTCGCTAAATCCCAGAAAAAATATCTGAAAACTTGTCGATTGAAAAATCATATTCACCTCTGTAGACACCGTCTATTCACAGAAACTGTTTACAAGTGCATCCGTAAACCTTTAGCATTTTTAACTTGTAATGGTGTAAAATTATCATCTATAATTTCAATTTTGTTTATAGATGAATATGAAATTGGAAGGTACATTGAGTTATTTATTTCTAACTGTATTACCTCTCCCTGTTCATATTTTATAATCCATATTAATTTAAATGGAGGAACTCTTACATCACCAACATTTATCGGTCCAATGATATTTGATTAAATAAACAAATAAACATTTGTTGATGAATTTGAAATATTTTTGGAATTTTCACACCAACCAAGTTCTGTTCAATAAAAGTTTGATTCTTTATTCCCAAAGTTTTTGTTAATTTTTGATCAAAGATGATAATTAAAATATCATCTACAAGTGTTATTTTTACCAATTCTTGATTTAGAAGATTTATTTCTTTAAATGGAGATGAGTTAACTGTCATTAAATATCCTCGCAACTCTGAAAAAGTAGTTAAGAATAATTCATCTTCAAAATAATGTTCGAATTTTGTCTTGATATCATGATTTAAAGTTATTCCAATTTGTTCAATGGTATTATTTTCAGTAAATTTAGGTCATTTAATTCGACAGTGGTCAGTTTTGCCAATGATTGATGTGGTTTTTAATTCAAATTTAGATGCATGTTCGTTGTCAAGAAATGATATTTTAAATGGAACATGTGGACAAACAATCACTCAGTTTTCAAAGAACACGACAACATCTGAAGTATATGTAGAATTTAAAATTTCTAAGTTTTGTTTTGATTATCTAAGTATTTAGTTTCTTCGCTTGATTTTTTTAATTCGTATTGTATACATGAATACGGAAAATGATTATACACAAATGTAAAATCAATCAAAGCTATTTCCCATTTCCCACTCAAATAAATTGGGTTTTGAAATTTAACTTTAAAATTACTAATATTAACAGGATAAATAAGAAGACAACTATTACTGGGTAAAATCATATAAAACTGGTTTTCCTTCATAATATTTATTTTTTTTATCAATTGGTTTTCAGATATCCAGATAGGAGTTTCATGACCACGCCATTTCACATAGTATTGTTTATATTTTCCGTCTGATTTAGTTTTTAAAATCTTTTGAATTCTGAAGATTGTGGGTGATGGAATGACTTGTAGTCCTTGTTCATAAAATTTGCCACTAACATGATCGTTTTCATGATCTTTAATAAACTACATGACCGAATTTTGATTAGTATCTATTTTCGATATTTTAAAAACTTCATCACTCCAATTGTTATCAAAATTCTTGATGGATGAAGAAGCACTGATTTTACTTATTTTAATATGGCCTCCTACTTTATATTTTGGCTTTTTCGCTTTTGATTTATCTTGTTTTGATATCCAAGTATCAATATTATTTGTGAAATAAATATCGATTGGTCTCATTCCATTTAATCCTCTGTGAGGTGAAAAATTGTAACTGTAAGTTATTCTCGGCAAAACATTTATCCACGTTTCATCCCCTTAATATATAAAATATTTTATATATATATATATATATATATATATATATATATATATATATATATATATATATATATATATATATATACATTACATAACTTTAAAAAATTATGTAATTCTCTACCCCGGGGTACCCATAAAATATTATCTAATACTGTATATTTACATTGGTTTATACTCCTCACCTGTCACTACTGATATTTCATTTTATTTTTATTTAAAAACTTTCTAAAAATGAAATAAATATTAATGACTAATTGATAATAATTATTATATCTATAGAATGTTATTCATGTAAAACGGTATTTACTTTTATTAATATTATAAAAGGTTGGTAGTTGTTAACTTTAAACTACCTGATAAGAAATATGCGTATAAAAATAAAGTATCAATTTACTATTATTATTATTATTATTATTATTATTATTATTATTATTATTATTATTATTATTATTATTATTATTATTAAACAAATTTATTAATTATAATTATAATTATATAAAAAGATTTTTTAATAAAAATATTTCATTCTTTTAAAAATTATAATTCAAATAATATATTATTTTTTAAATTTTAACATACTGAATTTAATTTAGTAATTTATTAATTATTTAATTTATTTAATTTATCCATACATACAATACACAAAAAATTATTTTTAAACATTTAAAACACAATTACTCGCTGCATTCTGCACATTTCGATACTTATTGGGAACGTGTAATTTGTGAGGGGATACTGATTAAATCATTGAATCCGAAAATTAATGTGTAAAATGCAGAGAATATTTGTGTTTTAAATATTTAAAAATAATTTAAAAATAATGTTGAAACTAAATATGTTATAAATGGATTTCCTTATTTAGGAAAAGATATACACGAGATTCATCAACACCTCTAAGTGAATTTGTTGTTTTGAAACTTTTGGAACCATATACTATGACAAGTATAACCATTACAACGGATAATTCATTTACAAGTATTCCTATTGCGTTGAAATTCCTATCAAAATTACTACATTGGTTGGAACAATACGTGTAAATAGAAGGGAACTATCAAAGATCTGCAAAACAAAGAAAGATAGCATGGCTCGTTATTCTACGTTGCTTTACAGATCAAATGGATGTACACTTACTATTTACAAGAGTAAACCGAAGAAGAAAGTATTTTTACTAAGTACAAAGCACAAACACGTCAAAATTGATAAAGCTAGAAAGAAATAACCCGAAACTGTGTCTTTTTATAACAATCAAATGGTACTAAAATATAATGTAAAATCAGGTTCCAGAAGATGGCCACTTCAAGTTTTTTCCAATATTCTAGATTTAGCTGGAATAAATGCCTGGATATTGTAATAAAACACGACAGGTGAAAATATATCAAGAAAAGTTTTTTTGTTTCGTCTAGCCGAAGAACCTGCTTCTGAATACCAGATTTCAAGAAAACAGCCAGAAGCAGCTGATATACCAAGTTCAAGTAGCACCCTTCATATACGTAAATGGTGTAAAATAGGATACTGTAATAATTAATAGGACCACGACTATTTGTAATACATGAAAAAACTTGTATGTGGAAAATGTACACAAAGCAAAATCTACGTATGTAAAAATTGTGGCAATACTACTACTATTTTATAGGTTTCTGATTCAGAATTTAAATGTAATTTTAAAATCCTGATTATGTTATATGTTTACTGTGCTCTTTATTATACTGTATAGTAATAAAAAATATATGTATCCAGGGCCGGATTTAAGCATTTGTTGGCCCTAGGCAAAGGAGCTTTTTGGGGCCCTCAAAATTAATTAGTATATTTCAAGGAAATTATGTAGGTTATTTTATTTGCTAAAAGTATTTAAGAAATAATTATTTACTACCTATTTATATTTTGAAATATATTTATTAAATAATTCCGTTTAAAAATAAGATACATATGTCATGTCAAAAATATAATTTTACAAAACTTTCTTTCTAAATTTTTCTAGAGCATATTGATCAATCAATGAATCAAAATCAATAGCTTTCAATTTATCAATGTTACAAGATAATAAGGCCAAATTATTCAAAATTTTTTGACTCATCGTTGACCTCAAAAAATTTTTAATCAGCTTCAATTTTGAGAAACTTCTTTCGCCAGTGCAATTAGCAATCATTAGACACAAAAAAATTCTTAAAATTGTTTCCAAATTTGGAAAAGCAATTTCCAAATTTTTTTCCTTAATTATCTCGTAGAAACTCAAATGATTTGGATGATCATTTGGCCAATCGTTCCTGATATATTCGTGAAATTGTAGTAACTCAAAAAAAAGTGAATCGTCTATATCATCTGGATATTTTTCAACAACGTTATTCACATGTTGTTTCAAATCTTCTTGCGACAATTCAATATTTGTCAAAAAACCAAACACTTTAGAAATTTCCAAGTAACAATCAGAGCGCTGAATCAAATTATTTTCGATGTTTTCTAAAATTTTCATGAAGACGTTGTTTAGAAAGTTCTCTTCAGCACTAATTTCTGGTTCTGTGGTAGTTTGATCTTCATCTGGAAATTTCTTTTTAAATCCCTTTCTCTTGAAAGTGTAGTCAGTGTTTGGTAACAATTTTTTAGCTTCAATTTTAATTTCATCAAAGCTATTTTTCAAATTTGTAATATATGAAGCTAGAGATGCATATAACGAAGAACAAACGTCTAATGTGACTTTAGGACTTTGCAAATTTTTTGAAACTGCATTCATTCTCTCTAGAACCTGATCCCAAAATATAACGAGAAGTGCGAATTCAAACTCCTCCATTTTATTCAATAAATTATTTGCTTCATTTCTAGTGTTTCCATCAAAATTTGCATCTTCAATGATGGCATTTAGTGCTTCCATTACATTTTCATAGTTCTCGTGAATGACCTTAACTGACTCAGAACGAGCACTCCATCTAGTCTTTGATAACGATTTTACCGTTCTATTTGAAAATTCAACTAACTTGTTCCATCTCTTAGTAGACGATGAAAAAAAATTGTAAATTTCCTGAATTAATCCGAAAAAATTGATTGATTCTATGCAACAGTCCGCACCTGAATTTCCAACCAAATTCAAAGAATGAGCACTGCACGGTAAAAAAATTGCTTTATCATTTTTTTCAAAAACTTTTGCCCTCATTCCTTTGTATTTTCCGGCCATATTCATAGCGTTGTCATACGATTGTGATCGGCAATCTTGAAAATTTAACCCAATATCCTTTTCAAAAAATTCCAATGAAATGTCAGCTAAATATTCTCCAGTGTGATTCTCTATCTCAATAAAGTTTAATAATCGCTCGATTGGTTTAAAATTGATTTGATCAACGTATCTGATAATCATGGACAATTGATCTTTGTGTGATATATCAGGGGTGGAATCCACAGACATTCCAAAATATTTTGATTGTTTGATGTCATCAGAAATCGACTTCAATACTGTTTTTGCCATCAGATCGAGCAATTCCTCAAAAATTGTTTTAGAAAGATAAGAAGTTTTTCCAGATCCTGGATTACCAAACTTTCTAATGTGCTCTGCTAAAAATGGATCAAATTTTGCAATAAGTTCCAAGAGTCCAATGAAATTGCCACTTCCTTCCATTCCAAAAATTTCATTTGATCCTCGAAATGGTAAATTTCGTTCAACAATGGTGCAAATAACAGCTACAACTCGTTCTAAGACTTTTCTCCAGTAAATCCTTTCTTGTTGTATTTCTTTTTGCAATTGATCCGACACAGAATAGTTACTTTTTCTAGTTAAATATGTAACTAAAGCATTACGATGTTCAGAAGAGTTTTGATGGCTTTTGATTGAGGAACCAGCATTTTTCCAATCTCGCAGGCCATTGGTTGCTAAATTGAAATTTGAAGCAGTGAGTAATTTGCAAACAAAACAAAAAACATTTCCAATTTTAGGCGAATATACAAGCCATTCGCGAGTGTACTTTTCTCCATTTGTTTTTTCATCAAAGAATAAAGTCTTAGAGCAATATCGAACAGTATTGTCATTATAGAGCTGTTTGGAAGAATGAAAGTTTTCTGTTGAATGTTGGCAACTTTCAGGGCCCTTCTCAATCCAGTACAAAGTGTCTTCAGAAGACAATTCTCTCCATAATCCTACGTCATTCTCACGATTTGCATTTGGAGATGATTCAATCAGGGATTCCACTAAATTTTCATTATTAATGTTATCTACCAGCTCCAAATTATTTTCGAAATAATTAAAAACTTGATTTGAACTTCCAGTGAAAATAGGTTGATTTGAAGTACTGGAAGAGACCTCTATTTGGTCGCTTTGGTGCCGATCTTCTTGTGCTACAAATTCACTTTCAGTTGCAGAATCTTTAGTGAAAAAATAATCTAGCTTAGGAATTTTCTTAATTTCTTCTTCTCTCTCTGCTTTTTTCTTCCTTTTAAACGCTCCGCTTGCGTAGTTTCGTTTCATTCTATCTTAAATTTAATTAAAGTATTTTTTAATTAAATTGATTAAATAATTTTAATATTTTTATATTATACCTAGATCTTAACAATTAATCAATTAAAAAAAAGCCTCACTTCGTCCTAAAATTGCTTTATTTTAAATTTTTTATTTTTAAGCCGATTTCCTTTGAAATAATTTTTTTCTTTTTTGTATAAAATTTTTACCAACACTCCAAAAAATATGTTTCTACACAATAACAATTCGATTCCCGCCTTCGCAAATTTCAACCGACAAACTCCACTAATTATAACCCCCTTGGAGGTTGCGGAAATAAAGAAAAAATATTTTTTCAACTATAACAACTTTTAAAATTATTGGGGCCCCAAATTGTTGATATTTTAGAAAATTTCCTTAAATAAAAAAATACGTACAATGTTTTTTTAATTCTTTATATAATACATGTATTTTATATTGTATTTTAATTTTTTATATTTTAGTATATAAAAAATCCATTAATAAAAATATTTTTTTTGTGGCCCCTTAGATGATTTCGATTTTGGGGCCCCCAATACTGCGGGCCCCTAGGCAGTGCCTAGTCTGCCTATAGGTAAATCCGACGCTGTATGTATCTTATGTTGTGGATATGGCTCGAATATTTTTATGTTTCAATTAACTTACCAATCAATTTATAATTAATAAAATATATTACAAATTCACCTAATTTTTTTTTTATTTTAAAAAAATATATAAAGACTGAAAAACCCTACCAACCATTTTTCCAATACCAGTCATTTTGACTGGTATTGGTATAACTGACATTGTTAAATTGTCGGTAAATCTAGTGTTAAATATAAATGTAGTATGGTGTTAATTCTTACTTGTAATTACGATTCGCAATCGTAATTTTCCCTTTTGTCGTGTATATTCCATATAAATTACTATAGAGAATTACAAAAATTACAAAAATTATCTTTGAGCAATTACGAAGAGATGAAATTCAAACCCTAAAGATAAGAACAAATCCATTACACCACAGCACTCATCACAGGCACCTATCTCATAATTTCTTGATGCTTCTGTTTCTACAAAGGGTGGTTCATGATATTTGAATTTTGCTTGTCGACATAAAAGAACATTTTGCAACTCGGAAAATTTCACAATCTACTTTCTATTTATTGAGAAAACAAAAAAAATAAAACAAAAAATTATTTTTTATTTTAGAATGAAAAGTTTTATCTGATTTTAAGAAAACCTAGATTTTGTGAATGGTTTTTACTGCAAAGCTGTTATTCATTAAAATAAGGTTTCACTATTAGATTTTAAAATTTTTTATTAAAATTTTACCTTTGATATTTGGATATTCATCAAGTGATTCTAAGTATGGCTGCCAACTTTGTTTCGATTTCCAATTTTCATTTTCTAAATTTTTTAATAATTAATTAAAATTTCATAATTTAAACACTGATTATCATTAGAAAATGAAGAATATTTTCATATTTAAATTTATTATTTAATGGCTATCATTATAAAAAATATAATTATATATGAAGATGATATAAATTATTGAATATTCACAATTATTTATGTACAAAAACATAATATTAGCAAGTAGATATGTTTGTGTTTTGTATTCATAGGGCCAAAAATATTTGAATTTGTAATATTCATTTTTAAGTGTAAAGTGCAAATTCAGACTATAGCTAGATTGCTTTTAGTCATAAAAATAATTTTTGATTATATGGAAATGATATTGATTTTTAAGTGCAAATTGTATTGAAAAGAATTTTAAGGTTACAATTCATCTAGGGGAACAAATATTTTAGAAATTTCATGCATGTTGTCATGATGATTAACGAGGTTGCATAAGGCATCCGTGGTTGCCAAAGGCCACGATCGCAAGCACGTTCGTTCCTTTTAGTCGTAAATTTGAAATTTGGAGATCTGGCCCATCTGGTTCGAATCTCCAGCCACCAATATCATTTGGAAGTATTGGATATGATTTGGGGCATATGGGACTTAGCTGCATTGGATACTGTTTTAGCAATATCCGAGCGTTTAAGGTGGAAAAGTTACCAAACTACTACAAATTTCAGTGTTTTTATATATTGAAATATTCAAAATATATAATAAGAAAAACTTGAAGGAAAAGATGGTTCAACGGTGAACAAGATACTGCCTTTTGGGGCAGTATTTATTAGGGAACCTAAGTTAATTGAACATTTGGGGTTTTCGGAAAGAAGTTATGATGCAGCAAACGCAGGGTTGATGAGAGATAAGGAGGAACAGAACGGGTTTATCTAAATGTTCTTAATGACATTGAATGATTCAGACCAATTTAAGACGTGCGCTTAGCGGAGATAGAACTGTTCACACAGTTAATAGTAATGTAATATTAAGAATGGAGAATTTACAATAAGACTCGAAACTTGAAAATGGTGTGCTCTACCAGAAATTCTTGTCAAATGACTTTAAATTTAGTGTAATTTTATGACAGAAATGGTTAATCAATTTTTATTGAATAATTACTAGTTGTGTGTAATAATATTTTTAACCATACACAATGAGAAAACATTTGCTTGGAATTAGCCAATCCAACTAGAATATTTTGTATTTACTTTTATAAATTTTTATTTAAAATTAATTTCAAGAAAAATTAAGTTTAAAGCTTTTTTAAGAGAAAAATTAAACTTTGAATTTTTAGTTGTTATTAAGGTATTGAGAAATTTTAATTTGGTTCAAGAACAAAATGTATCTATAATTTTTTTGAAAATCATACATGCACCAGCATTGACTACAAATTTACAATCGTATGTTCTTGGGATGGAGCGACGGAAGCGGTGAAAGATATTGAATAGGTAGATTCTTGGGAAGAATAAATGGGAAATTTATGGATCAATGATAATTTTATTCAAATAGGCGGAAGTATCGGTGAATCAACCATACAAAGGGATTTACGTGGTACACATCAAATTTTGTCAATTGACACCATATAGTTAAATATTAAACAATTTATATTTCCCTTTTCATTAATAAAAGAAATATGGGAAATAATTAGAGTTAGGTTACTTCAAAATTCAATTTGGAATTACAATAACAATTACAATTCGAGAAAAATGAGAGATAAAGAGAAATAATATCTCAAATAATACAAGACCCTTAACCAAATCATTTTTCGATGACGGATTTACAAAAATGATTGAAAAAATTGAATCAATTACAGAATTAGATAGAAGCTGTATTATTCAAAGAATAATCGAAGTAAGTTTTGGGGTTACCAAAATCAATAACATTAGTAGATTAAATGGTAGTAATTATTTAGAAAATTCTATATAAATCTATATAAATAAAATTTATATAAATAAATGGTGGTCTAAAGCAGGGACGGATCTAGCTTTTTATTCATTAATTCAATTTTATTAATGGTTTTTATTGCCTGTCTTCTGATTGTTTGAAGAAAGTGTATGTAAAATTTAATCAATTTGACAGGAAGAATATTATTTAATTGCTTTTTCTTCTATTCAACAAGGAACAGCCATGTCTGATAAAAACAACATCCAAAATTTTGCAGAATGCAGCCAAAATCTGATTGAAAAAATTCCAGTGAGGGAATATTCTTTACGTGCTAAATCAGGCGATTCATCCAAGTGTAAAAAATGTCATAAAATTTTGGAAACGACGGGCGGATCGATAAGCGGCCTTCATAAGCACATAGCAACTCACTCCATCGTGATAAATCAGGTCAAAAGACACTGTGACACTTTAGCAGTACCACCAGCAACACGCAATGACCCACAAGCATCTACCAACAAAATATTTATCACTAATTATCTTGTTGTTAATCACGATAGGTCTCTAGAAGCAGTATTAGCCCGTATGACAGCCTCCGATGGATTACCATTCAGCTTCTTTATAACATCGGTAGAGAAACGCAAGTCATTGTCGGCTCGTGGATTTGACGTACCAAAATCATTCAAGAACCGTCAATATTTGAATCTAAATGTGCACATTCAAAATAAATTTTGGAATTCAGAACTGGTTCGAGTGCGTGGATCTTTGCCGGCAGAAAGCTGTATCAAACTTATTGAAGAAAATCTGGAGTTTTTCGGATTAAATTTACACGAAGATATTGTATGCACCGTGACGGATGGTGCCGCTGTAATGGTAAAAGTGGGAAAATTGCTTTCTTGCGAGCAACAAAGAAATTCAGTTGATGATTGATGTAAAGATACGATGGAACTGTCTTCTTTCTATGCTGGAAAGTTTCCATAAAGTTAAAAACTTAATTTTAAAATCGTTGATTGATCTTGGTTCAAGTATTTCATTTGAAGAAGAAGAACTGAACATGATTCAAAATTTGGAACAACACTTGAACCAGTAAAGTTATCTGTGAAAGCACTTTGTCGTCGTGACGCAAAACTGTTGTCAGCTGACACAACTATTTCATTTATGATAAATAATTTGGGCAGTAGTGACTTAGCCGTTGCTGGCACCAGGATCCCGGGACCAAAAAAATTCAGTATCGAAATCCCGGTTCTGGAAAAATGGTCCGGTACTGGATCTTCCACAAACCTTTCACCATAAACTCCTGATATTCCTCCTCTTACACCCTTTTCAATAAATAATAATTTGTCAAAGGTTTCTTTTTTAAAATATTTTAATTTAACTTTTGTACACCTCAATCCTGGCAACTATGATAATCCAGGAGCTGGAAAACAATAACGTGGATCAATTCGATAATTTTCTAAACAAGTATTTCTTAATTTTTCAAATACATCAGCTAAAAGACATACATCCATTTTCAAATATGCCATTGTATAATCTTTAATTGTTTTACAATTTAATATTCTCCAAGATTCATTTCCATATTGATAATCTTGATCAGATATTTCAGATTGTTATTGGTTAATTATCGGTTGAGTGTTCTCACGTCTGTGTGCGTTTTCGGCTTGGACATTTGGATTGATTTGTGTGCGCACACAGACGCGGACAATTGTGGAGTTTGGTGATCGAATTTGTGTAAGTTTATTATTATTATGTTTTGCAAGAATTTATGTAAATTTTGATATCAGAGTTGTTTTAAAGATTAGAATTTCGAGAAGAGTTTTGAAAATAAATCTTTGGGAATTTAGTTTTTAATGACTTCGATTAATACAGTTAATTACTATGATCATAAATTCAACAGGGACGTTCACATATCTCAGAATGGTAAATGTGTGACTTGCAATGATGGATTTATTGAAAGAATTGAATCTGATAACTCAATGAAAAGTGATGATGATGCCTTGAATGTTTTTCATATTATTCGTCATATTCCTGGTGGAAGAACTACAAACGAAACTGATGGTTCCTTTTTTATTACTCCAAGAGATCCTGATAACAGAAATAGTGTTTTTGGCCAACTAATATCAATTTATTTGGTGGATTGCTGCCGCTGGATTTTAGATCCGATTCGTCAGATTACATATTTTCAGATCAATGTTTCGACAATTTTGTAACGAGTATTATGAATCAATTTGAACAGAGTGGTCCTCCACCAGCAAATGAGGCAGATATTGAGAATTTACAAGTCAAGAAAATCACCTCAGCTAATGATACAGGTTCCATTTGTCTGTCAGATTATGAGGTGGCCGATGAAGTGTCTAGAAACGGGGTTAATTAAACAGTTATAAATGGGAATAGAATTTATTCTTTTCATGTAATTCAGTTTCATTCATTATATTTTCAATATCTTTAAAGTTTTTTTCTTTAATATATTCATATGGGTATATTCCTTTTCTTATTTCAATTCCTTTGAAATATTCATCATATATTATGATTCACTAGATTTTAAAAGTGTTGACAAATAATCTAGACTAAAAGCTATCATTCTATAATAATCTAAGATTCTAAAGGTTCCAAGAGTGAAAGAAATATATATTTCATCTGTATTAGTGAAAACACTTGTAACTTTGGGAGCTAATTCTGCCCTGGGCCCCAAATCTTCAAAATTTTATTTGAAGAAATTTTTTTGGAAACAAAAATTAATTTTAAAAAATTCAAGAATTTGAAAATGGACTAATGATATAACTTCTTTGCTCTTTTATACCAATCTAACATGTTTTTAAATAAATCAGATTGATCTAAGATTAGGAATTCGTCATTTAAAATTGCTTGATCGTTATTAAAATCCACGAATAAGAGATTTTTAAAAATATTTTTAAAAATATCCGTTTATTAATGATATGATATTGGGGCCCTAATTTAAATCCAACTTGCGTGGAATTCGAAAAAATATTTTAAATTTCATTAAAATTTCTCTGCTAAAAAAATGAAATGAAACGGCTTGAAATATTTCGAAAATTTCTCATTGAAGTTTTAAATTTAAAATTGTCGGTGTTAAACTAAATTAAAGTTTGTTTATATTGTTTGTGCTTCTATTTGATAAAAATTAATTTCAATAAATTTTAATACCAAAAGAAGTGAACAAAAGGTATGAAAACCTTTTTTCAATTGAATTATATCCCTTAATTTAATGAATATTTAATTTAGATGAAAAGACATAAGAGTGGAGCCGAAAAACGAAAAGACATTAAGAAGCGAAATGAAGCTATCGATAAATCAGCGAAAATCACCTCATTTTTGAAGAGAGTAAGCCAAAACAATGAAGAAGATTCTTTTGAATCACTTAATTTGGTAGGAAATGATGCAACATTATGCTGTACTGAATCAAACGACTATTTCGTGAAATTTCAAACGCTCTTCAATTTTTTCTCTTCATTTACATCTCGCTGGGCTATATTAAAGAAGCACTGCAAGAAGTCGCTTACGAATGTATCAAAAACCAGATGGTATGCTCGTTTTAATGCCGCAAAACCAATCGTGTCTTCTTTGAATCTGATAAATTTGGCCCTTAAAGAAGTTGATTCGAATCTAAATCAATCTACAGAATCCAAATATACATGCAAGTCGCTTTTAAAATTCACATCTCGATATGAAACGGTGGTTATGAATTATATTTAGCTCCCTATACTGACAGCAGTACAGACATAAATTTATTGTTAGAAGCAAGAGATGCAACTTTGGACGTCGATACCGAGAATATAGATGCACTAATTAATTCAATAAAATTAATGCGATGGGAAAAGGTGATGAGTGATAGTAAGGAATATGCTGAAAAATTCTCCATTTACGCATCATTTGAAATTAAAAGAAAGTTTATCGATGAAGCAGCTGTTGAGTTACATTATCAACAAATATTTAATAAGATCATTTCAGTTTTACAAAAGTCATTACAAACTCGCTTTTCAAGAATGAAATTTGTGATAATTTTAAATTCCTGTGGACCTTCAATAGGATTGATGAAGACACATTGCAAAATCAGTGCGACAAGATTAAAATTAAATTTTCGGATGACATTTCAACAGACCTGTATGATGAAATGATATTTTTCAAAAGCATTTACGTAACCAACTTCAAATCATCAAATCCAAAAGAAGTGCTTAAATCTATTATTGAAATGAATTTGGAGTCAATTTTTCCAAATCTTGTAGTTGTATTAAGAATATTTTTGACAATTCCGGTTTCTGTAGCCGAGTCTGAACAACAATGGCACAAGAGCGACTTAATGGATTAGCAATGCTGCATATTAATAACGATATTGTAAGAAACCTAAATTTTAGTGAAATAATTGATAAATTTGCAATTTCAAAAGCCCGTAAATCATTAATATAATAAAATTTGTTTTTATATTGTGTTGTTGCTAACTATATATATTTTTTAATTATTAAAAAGGGTCCCCAAAAAAAATTTGGCCTCGGGCCCACACTCCTCTCTCCTAGGTCCTGTCCATAAGTGCTCGTTTTTTTGCTCCGGATTTCATTTTTTATAAATCGTATTTTATTTTATATTATGAATGTTTTGTTGCTGATAAAATTTATAGATTCATTAAGAATTTAAAATTTACATTTTTGTTAAATGTTGGGTGTTGTTGAGGGCCGCGTGTCTGAGACTCCTGATTTACATAATTATCAAATACAACAAGATTCTTTTTTGTCTTGTCTAGATTTTCACATGGAAGTACATCTGCAAATTTATTATTCATGGTTACTTGTATAATGTTTTTAAGGTTTGTTTCTCGCAGTCCTATTTCATCCATTACCAAAGTTTCACAAAGATCTGAAATTTTTATATCTGTTCGTATTCTATCTTGATTTTTAAATATATTTAATATTGTTGATTTTGATAATTTATTTTGAAAACCATGATACAAGAGTTGAAATTCTGGTTGAAATATTGTCATCTATTATTGTAATCTAGAAAGTTTGGGTATAATAACATTTTTAAAAGTAATACACTTTTACTACAACCAAAATCTCCAACAATTAACATTCTAATTGAATTTGGTAAAATAGGATTATGATGAAATTTTACAAGATTATTATTCCAAACTGGTAAAATATTCATTTTTATATTTAGGTTTTAGTTTTCTTTGTTTTCCGGATTTTTCATTCATCTATTTTAGGATTCAAAAATATTCTACTCCCAGAACCTCTAGTACTACTACAGGCATTTAAAAATATTCCATTACTATGTACTTCTAGTTCATGTATAAGGTTCTAAAAATATTCCATCTTCTTTTGATAATTTCTTGAGTAATTTTTTTATATTTCCACTATCGGTTCCACTATCAGTAACTATATTTCTTAAATATTTTGTTATTGCTTTTGTTTGAATTTTATCTAGAATTATTCCTTCTTTCGGAAAAATATATCGCCTGGAGGGCACATGGTTTTTGCCTCTCTAGATGAAGGAGAAAACCCACTAACTCCATAAAGTCGAGCACTGTCGAGACAGTTTCATAACGGAGAATCACGCACAAAGAAGACTGATACCAGGTTTACACGGCCAAAGAGTTAGCCACTCAGATCTGTAGTGAGCCGTTAGACGGTCTGTATAAATCTTATGTGATGTTTGAAAGAGAAATGGATTACAAATCAGATAAGTCTTTTAATGAACCAAATGATCCATCTAACATTCAAGAAGACACAACTCAGTGTTTATTGAAAAGATTCAATGCGGAAACCGAAAACATTTCAAAGAAAACAAATTTCAAGTCTAATAATAAAAATGGCTACATCTAGCAACTGTAATGATTTATATAATTCTGGTCTCTCTAGCGGCGATTGTGCTAGCGATTTATTACAGTATTATTTGGCATCCGAAGGTTAAATCTCATTACATCAGACATTCATGATTGAATAACAATTTGATTTTATTTACTTTTTCTTCAATTAGAATATCCAATAGGAGAATCTTTGTATTTTTGTATTTCTTTTTTTATGTATACAGCAAAAACCTCCATGTGATTTTATTTGTAAAAACTAATTTACTTTAGATACTTTGTTCGAGTTTTAAAAGAAATTGTAATTAAAATTTTGTTTATATAAGTTAGTTTTGCAAATAACTTTTTCGACCCTCTTGAGGTCACTATTGAAAGGGCCGAAGAGACCTACTTATATATTATAAAATCTTGAAATTTTTAAATTTATACAGCGTTTCTCACAATAACAAACTATATTAACAAATAAAAAACTATATTAACAAATAAAAAAACATGTTAAAAATATATTATATTAAAAAAAACACAAATCTATTTAAAAATAAAAGGTAAAAAAAATTAAACAATGCAAATACATGGCCAGTTTTTTTCTAAAAATTAAACCAGATGTTTAAATTAATTATTTATACGTTTTTAAAATTCAATTAAAATTTTTTAAAAAAACCCTATGAACAACAGAAAAAGGCAAATGTTAGATGAAACAAGAAGATCTATAATAAATAAACATGAGACTGGAAAATCGCCTCGAGAAATTGCGACCGCCCTGGATTTGAACTATGAGACAATTAGAAGTGTTTTACAGACGTGCAAACGATTTGGAAGAACCGAATCTATTAAACGGAGTCCCAAAAGCAAGGAAAATTGACTCGAATGTTGAAACATTCATAGTTGATGACATCGAAAATTATGTTTCTATTACTTTAAAGTGGCATTTACACCGAAAAAGGAACAGTTGTATCGTTGCCAACGACAGAGAGGTCGTTACAGAGGCTAAATTATTCCTTAAAACGGGTAAGCTTGATCCCTGAGGTTAGAAACAGTCCTGATAACTCGGAGATATGATTATGGGACGCATATCTTCTACTTGATGAAGATTTTTGTCGATGAAATGGGAGTGAGTTGTTCACTTAGACTGAATTATGGAAGGAGTTTGGTGGGGACTCCAACCAAGAAAGTGGTAAGAGCAAAAAGGTCTAGAAACTATTCAGTTTGTGCCGGGATATCTAAGGGCGGAATAGTTTTTCATAAGACACAAAATCGAGCTTATAATGGAGATACTTTTACTGAATTCTTGACAGAGCTATTTCGAAAAATGAAAAAGTTGAACATGGAAAATTATACGATAGTTGTGGATAATGTGGCTTTCCACAGGGTTTTGGGTGTTGAAAATGTTATAGCGGTGGGGTATTTTATTTCTTCCGACATATAGTTCGCAATTGAATCCCATTGAAGAGTTTTTTAGTAAATGGAACCACTATGCTAAATCCATGAATTCGAATACCGTTGGTGGACTTGAAAACGCAATTCTAGGCGGAGTTTTTTCTGTAACGGAAAATGATTGTTTAGGTTTTTATGTTGATGTTAGGATGTATGCTTTAAAGGCGATTCGTCGCGAAGAATTTTAATTAAATAACTTAAATAAAATGTTGGATGTAGTTTATTTATTTTTTAATATAGTTTTTTATTTGTTAATCTAATTGTTTTTGTTAATATAGATTTTTTTATCTGAGAAACGCTGTAAATGTCGGAATTTAATGATTATGCTTTTCCCAAAAATGTTAAAATTGTCAATAAAGGTAAATTCGGATCGAGTATTTTATCCGAAGTAGATATGAACAACATCACCACAGTATCTTATGAAATAATGTTGCGAAAGCAATGGTGCGGTAAACAGCACCTCGAAGTAACGGTAGTCGAAAGCCGGAAGCGCGGATCTAAATAAGCGAATGAATAACTCATGTGCGTATGTCCTTCTACCGGCAGCCAGGAACCCGTCAGGAAAGTAAAGGGGAGTAGCTATAAGGCAGTAGCTCACATGCCATTTATTTTTCACCGACAGTGTGCATCACCAACATGACGGTCGTCATGGGCACATTGAACTCGAATATTTCAAGTCATGGAATGTCCAGTCACTGAGACCACGGGGTACATTAATTCGTTAAAATTTCACCGAAACGCCAACAATACGATTTTAACTCTATAATATAAGTTTGTCTTAATTTCATAATATATAGAAAATGTTATATTATGGCGTGACCTATATTTTAATATAGAGACATTGGAGCTCATTTCATAAAAACTAAGGTTTTTTGTATTTACACACCATATATTATCGTGACCTACACGAAATTCTGAGTCGACCTAGATGTTTTCTAGGGTGGGGGGGTCTAGCGGTGAGACATTCATCTACTAATGTTGATTCAATATTGCCTTTCAGAAAAGTATAAAAGGAAAATACTCTTGGAAACTTAAAAATGTTTTTTAATAATTTTTTAAAATTCTTAAATAACTTCAATTTTATGGAATAAAATTTAAATCGTATTTTTCAAAAAATATTGCATACAATTTACTTTCAGCATAAATTTTCTGCGCCATCAAAGTGTCGGTCAATTGTAAATAGAATAGAAGAAGTTAAATCCATCTTTAAATTTGCAGCAAAAATCTTGAAACTTCTTAAGACTTTTTCCACTTCTTCAGCCACTCGATTCTTCTTTCTTTCGTTCCTTCTTGTGAATGTAGTTCGACTCGATGAGGTGATAGAAATCTGGCGATTTTATATGGGCCATCGTATTGCATACCATCCTTGTGCCTGTTCTGCGGCTCTTTACGTACGAGTACCTCCTCCCCCACCTCGAAAACACGAGTGCCCCTCTTTGTCTTATCCATAGCTCTCATAGTGTCTGTGGCTTTACTCGAGTTAAATCTCGCGTCTTCGATTCTTTCGCTTCTTGATATCTCGGCTTGTTTCAGGTTAGAGTGTAGGTTAACACTCCGTCCATAAATTATCTCAAATGGTGATAAACCTGTAGCACTTTGTCGACTGCTATTTATAGTGAACTCTATTCTGGGTAGAAGTTCGTGACAGTTTCTCTCTTCACATCCGCATGCCAATGTTGCTGTAATAAGATCTCTTATCGTTCGTATGGCTCTTTCGGCTAAACCATTTGATTGGTGCTGATAAGGTGAGCTGAATTCCTGTTTGATTCCAAGTTTCTGTAGCTTCTGTATTAGGAAATTCCCTTCAAAATTTCGGCCTCTATCTGTTAAAATACTCTTCGGTTTTCCAAATCAATAGATCCAACTATTAAATATTGTTTTGAAAATGGTCCCTTCGTCTTGCTTTGTGATTGCAGTTAAAGAAATCAGTTTGCTAAAACGGTCCACTATTACTACCATATATTTTTTTTGGCGTTTATTTCCATGTAAGCCACATCTATAACAATCTGTTCTAGGAATTCAGAGCTATATCTAGGAATAAATGTTTCCTTGGTTCTTGTCTGATCGATCTTTCTCTTAGCGCAGATCTCGCAACATTGTAAACAGAGTTGGATTGTTTCTTGCATTTTCGGCCAATAAAATATCTTTTCCATATAATGAAATAATTTCTTAACTCCAAAGTGACATAGTTCTTCATGTAGCGTTGTTGTTAACAGGCCTGCAAATGTTTCTGGGACTAACATTAAGATATTTTTGTTCTTTTCTACTGTTATTAATCCTCCTTCAATTTGTGTATTTTTTACGTTAAAAGGAAAACAATTCTTTTTCTCCCGTGTACATCCATTTTCCAATATCTCTCGCAGCTCTCGAAACCGAATGTCCTTTTGTTGTTGTTCCCATACTTTTTCCATAGCTTCTATTCTTTGGATAGTATATATATATCTAATCTTTGATTTTCCTTCCTTAGCTTCTTCATGTCTTGTTTGACACTGGGTGCAAACCATACTTTTTAATCTTGATAGTCCATCTGCATTTGAGTGTTCTTCGCCTTTCCGATATTTTAGTTCAAAATCATATTCCGACAGGTTAGCTAACCATGTTTGGAATTGCGGACTGATTGGCGTTTTTGTAGTGTTCATGAAAACCAATGCCTTGCGGTCGGTGCGAATTATGAATTTTTTTCCGTACAGATATTCTCTAAAATGCATGACGTATTCATGTACGGCGAGCAGTTCTTTCCTGGTTACACAGTATCCCTTTTCATGTGATGACATATGTCTCGAGCCATAAGCTATGACAGATTCTTCTCCATCGTCTGTAATTTGACTCAAAACTGCACCAATGGCTCCGAAACTAGCGTCTGTGTCTAAGATAAACGTCCTATCTTCTCTTGGAAAATCAAGGATAGGTGCTTCGCACAACCGTCTCTTCAGAGTTTGGAAGCTCTCATTGCATTCTTTAGTCCAATTTATATCTTTATCGCATCCAGATGTTGCAGCGTATAATGGTTCGGCGATTTTGGCATAGTCTTTGATGAATCTTCTATAGTAGTTCGTTAATCCGAGAAACGATCTCAATTGTTTTGAACATTTTGGTACTTCTGCTTTCTCGATCTCTTCCACTTCTTCCTGTTTGTCTGGATACCCTTCTCGTTAATTGTGTGACCAAGGAAACACAATTCTGTTTTATTGAATTTGCATTTTTCTGGATTTATCTTCAGTCCTGCCAATTTAATTCTTCTGAATATTTCCCTTAATAGCTCATCGTGGTCTTTTTGACTTTTAGCATATACCAAGATATCATCTAGATAAACTACTACTCCCTTGAATAGCATTCCTTCTAGCACTGTGTGCATCAGTCTCTGGAATGTCGCAGGAGCTGTTGCTAAGCCAAACGGTCGTCTATTGAAGCAAAATTGTCCTTCTCTTGTACTGAATGCAGTCATTTCTTGAATTTCTGGCGCCAACTCCACTTGATAATACGCCTGACCTAAATCGATTGACGAAAATACTTTTGCATTCGCGAGACAGTCTAGTAAGAATTTGGTGTTAGGCATAGGAAATGACTCTTTTTCTGTTATGGAATTTAATCCACGATAATCTACACACATCCTGATAGATCCATCTTTCTTCCCTACTATAACTAACAGGGCATTCCAAGGACTCTTGCAACATCGAATAACATTTGCTTTCTTTAACTCTTTTATCAGTTCTTCAATCCTTTTCTCCATGTGCATTGGTTGACGCCGAGGATGTTGCATTATTGGGCCTCCTGTTATCCGCATCTCATGTCGAACTAAGTTTGTAAATCCCAGATCGAATTTCGATGCCATAAAAATTCCGCCGTATTCCCTGATCATTCCTTCAATATCTTTATTATTGTCACCTGCCATCGCCACTAGTGCTTTATTTATTCTTTCTTCATCAGTGTAAATTTTGTTTATCAATGACGTTTCTATATTATTGATTTTCACTAACTTTACTCCAAACTCTTTCATTGTATCAATGCCCCCTATGAATTCAGGTTTGATCTCTTTTACCACTATTACTGTGATTATTTTGGTCTTCTGATTCCATGTGGCCGGTATAGTCATGTATCCCATTGCTTCTTCACCTCCAGTTGAAAAAACTCCGCACAATAATATCATACTACGTTTAAGTTCTGGTTTGCCTATTTTCTCCCACAAACTCTTGCTCATGACTGTTACTGATGCTCCAGAATCCCATAACATCTCTGTTTCGACATTATTCAACATTATTTTACTCCAATTTCTTCCATCTTTCGTCTGGTACATCTCTTCTTCTGCCTCGCCTCTTCGTCGTTCATTTCTTATTTCACAATTTATTGTCTTGACTTCACCGACGAAATGAAACCCAGGTTGTCGCTGTTGTTTTTTCCGTCTTCTCTCAATATAGTATATTTTTCAGGGACATTGTATCTATCTTCCATGTCGCTGTGAGCAGTTCTGAAATCCTGGCTGTTCTCGGTGTAATCTCTTCTTTCAGATTTTGAATCTTCTTCTTCTATGCACGCTATCCTTTGATATCGGTGTGGAACCTCTTTCCGTAACGAAAAACAATCTCGGAAACCGTGACCTTCCTTGCCACATATCAGGCATTTATTTCCCAGTGGACACTCATACCTTCTGTGTCCCTTTTCGCCACAGCAAAAACAATCACCTACCGTTAATTTTGGGACCGATGCTTGTGGTAGTCCTCTACTTTCGTTGTACAGCCTCCTTGCTATATTCTTCATGGATATTGTTGGCAGCTTCCTTTCTGAGCTATTCGGGATTCTCGTATTTCTCAAGAATTGTTCTCTTGAAGATTGTTCTCGACGACCATGGTTATTTCCTTCATATTGTATTGGTCCGCGTATAGGATATTCGTCTCTTCTTGATCTGTGTTGACTAAATCGGTCTTCTGATTGCCTTCTTTGTGGTGATGTAGGCATGGGATTTTGGGTATTCTGTTGAATTCTCATCTGCCCTCCCTCAGTCACGCTAGCGTATGTTCTTTGAGCGATTGCTTTAACAAATTCTGTTTTATGGTTTCCATTTTTGTTACTTTCAAAAATTTTCGCCAATGATCTCGTTTCTTCAATTTTTGTTTCTGGTTTCGTCAATAGTATCTCCCGCAGTCTCGCATCGCGTGCTTTATTTGCGATGAGGTCTTGAAAGGTCTTGAAGGTCTTCTTCTGATCGTCCTGAATTTACAACTTCAGCTAAAGCTTTTCTTAGCCGTATCTCAAAAGCTGCAAATCATCTTCCTGTTCCATAGCTGCCAATTCTCTGATTTTGTCAGTTATAGATTTTGTAATTGTGAACGTATTTAAGAACCACGCTTTGGCTTTTACATCTGATGTTTCCCCACAATGTCTTTGCTTCTGCCACTAATAACACATCGAAAGTGCTTGTCAATCGCTGTCCATTTGTCAGCAACCATTCTTTTATATCTCTGATCCATTTTTCGGCTTCTTTTAAACCTCGTCCATCATATCATCTGATATTCAGTGTGAGCATGTCTTGGCATGATTTCGGTAGGCATTCCATTAGCGATTTTGTCGATTTCGAAATGGCGTTGATATTTTGATTTTCGGCGTGGTCGCCAGTTAAATCCATCTTTAAATTTGCGGCAAAAATCTTGAAACTAACAATATATATTTAATCAAAGAATTTATAAATAACAAGTTTAAATTAATTCACAAAAACCGCAAATTCCTAATTATTAAAACAACAAGATATCTAACTGAAGATATTACTGATAATATTTTGAAATTTTTATGACTAGAATTATAGTTTATTTTTGTGATATTATTTCTTAAAGACATTCTCAAAACTATTTTAAAATATGAGAAATAAAGTAGTAAAAACTTGAAAATTTCAATTATATTTAATTACAATAAAATTACGCTTAATTTAACATTTGCAGAATTTTTAAACTGTAACATAATTGTTTTAGCGTTGTAAACAATAGTGATGAGCAGTTTCAAAGTTGTAATTTAGGTCTTGTTATTCTTATTTTGATTTAGTGATAAGCTCTAAGAATTAATATATGCAGTTAAATATAAATCTGGATTATTTGATTGATCTATAAGCTAGTCACTTCTTTAATGCCCATATGGTAAGCTGTTACTGGACCCCACCAAAGTTCTTATATCATAAGCGTTAGTTAAAGCTCTTAGTATTTTTACCTCTAAACAGCTGATGAAGTTTTCTGGTTATTGAGAAATGGGTTATATTATAAATTTTGTTTTTTGTTAGCAATCCAGATTATGACTGATGCCTTATGCCAATGCGATTCAATATGTCGGCTTTCTGAAACGATAGTTTCAATAGACTCTAAAATTCAGTTTAATTAAAAATCATAGAAATTGTCACCATTGAATGCTAAAATTAATAAAACGTTTGTATGTCACTAATTTGCAAAGGAGTTATTTTCATATGAGTTTTGTGTGTTTTATTCAATTCTCGATTTCTTGCGTTATTACACCCAATTCCGAAATTTAGTAACCTCTATAATTCACGTTGGTGTGCACACCAGTTGAGCTGAGCCACCATTTACGTGAAAATGAAGTTATTAAATTTCAATTATTCAATTCAGTTATTCAATTTTTTAAAAATGATTTTCAGGTAATTTTTTTAATTTCAAGTAACTTTAAGACTTGAATTTTGATTTTATATAATTATGAGATCATTCGCAAGTTCTTAAATATTCATTCTTAAAAATTCATTCAAGTTCTTAAATATTACTGTTAGGCAGCATTTATAATATAACATATTAATAATTAAATTTCAGGTGTTTTTTTAGGAATTTTGACATTTTGTGAATTTTTTTGGAATTATTTAGATATATTTTTGATTATAAATAAATTAACTAATCACCGATGACATTCATTTTATAATACAATTGGGAAAGTAGGAAAGGGTGAATTTTATAATGTTTATAATTTTATAATGAAATAATTTATTTAAATTTACGAATTGTGAATTTCTTTCTGCAAATTCTAATGTTTTTAATATAATGAATAAATTTTACATTGTCAGATTTCCACCTTCACGAAAAGGCAATGTTTCCTGAGAAATATCTGTAAATCTAAAGAGTTTATATTCTAAAATATTTTATAATTGAATTTTACGATGTATTTTCTTCTTTTTCTTTGAAGCTCAAGGTAGAGCTGTCGGATTTTAAATTAAAAGTATTTTCCTACAAAATTTTTTAATAATTTTAAAATAATTATATTTTAACAATATGTTAACAATATGTTATTGGTTATTTATTTCGGAACAAAAAAATATATAATAAATTTGCATGCATTTTTCATTATGTGTTTTGTGTTTGTATGTTCAATTATTTTTCTCTCACCTTCACAAATCCTATAATAAAGTTATTAAATTTCGGAACAATAAATTTCTACAACTTCTAATACTATAAATTTATTGATTTTTTTTAGATTATAGAATTTACTAAATTTCGAATTAGGTGTATGAATTTATTAATAATGAATATTTTCTTACCTATGGCCACCACACATGACCATCAAGAACAAGCGACAGGACGAATGGCAAGTCGTTCATAGTTGTCAGAGGTCGACAAGCTATAATTATTCAATGGAAATTGGTAACTCTGACATCTTTGTTTTCGACTCGACAGTGTGCAGATTTAGGTATGTATATTAGGGTGGAGTGAAAATTTTTTTTTCTTAATATCTTGTTTGGATAGCTATAAAAACTTGGTAACACATGCAATTAGTAATGTGGCAAACAATTAGACAATTTAAAGCATATCTTGAGGTTCCACAATTGACCTAAAGTATAGGCATATTTCGATAAAAAAGCAATAATCTTTAAAAAAAACATTTTTTTATAAGTAACATATTAATTTATGGTTTAACTTTTTAACAGTCTGTACATAACATTACAAGTAATAAGAACCATATCTGTGAAGGGAAACCACATGCAAACTGTCTAACATGTTTTTATAACTACAAATGATGTTGGGCTTTGGTGTCCAGTTTTGGCATTTTTTATCTCGATTCCAAGCGTGCTCTAATGAATCCGTCGCGTTTTTCTGGACCACACACCATTTCGGATGCTTCTGTCACTAGCTTGATATGTCTCTCTACTGCCTGGGTGTGACAAGGATAGCGGGCGAAATCCAGTCTTGGCGTTTCTTCTTCCCGGATCATGGTTAACAAAGTATCTTCGTCAATGTCCACTACGATTGGAGGCTCTGTGATCGGAGTTTTCTGCCAATCGATCATGTCTATGTAGCTAGTAGCTTCAAAGTTGATTACTGGCACGCAGAAAGATCTAACTGAAGTCGTACGTTTCTGCTTTCTGGATTTCAGTATGCGTCGCAGAGCTAACTCGCGTATATCTGATCTTTCATCGGTAAGCATCGCAAGCAACAGATTTTCTGGATGACTAAAGAATGCGTTGCGTTGAATTACCGGGTCAACAACTTTCTTCAGCTCGTCTGTGAGGTAGCGTGATTTCAGTATCGTACTGTGGACATGTCGAGCGCCGTCTTTACACGAAGGGGTATTCTTTATTTCAAACCATGCAGGTGCATAAACTGTTACGATGAAGGTAGCAAGCGTCTTTAGTTCATCCGACGGGCTTCTTGTGGCAACATACAGACGTAGTATGCGATTAGCCGTGGTTAACCATCTCGAATGGTTGATAAGACCAGGATTGCGAAGTGAATGGTCGACAGGACAAATACCAACACTTACAGCAGTACACAAATCGAACAGGTATTTCTGATCTGTACTTAAATCGTCGGAATTTGCACTTGACGGTAGAACACAGTTTATCGGCATGTAGTCAACGATGGGAAGCTTCTCACAATTCAACAATGACTTTCCAATGGGACCAGAAAATCCTTTTGGACCATTGGTAGGTCCATCAAGATACTGAAACAAATGTCTTAACGGTAATTCGTTTGCATGCAACTGACATACGAACCACTGTAGCGGTCTGTGTAACGTCACTTCAAGTAATCGAATGATGCCTCCTCGAATGCCCGTATTAGTGGCTGTCCCATCACAACCTATTGCTTTTATGCCACTCGTGTCAACATTTCTTTTATTCAAATATGCAATCAACTCAGCCGTGATAACTTTGCTTGACCCTGCAGTTGGTGTAATGTGACCGAAATATGTAGCTCCTGGTTCGGCTATAATCGATATATGTTCTTCAGTTATTATTTTCCGATGAAATTTACCATCGCATTCTTTAATTTGGGTCATTGTATTGTCTTTTCTGCCGTCAAAATATAACCCAGTGATTGTGTTACTGACTTCGGCACATAATGCGCCACGCTTATTACAACGTTCTCGACGCACTTTACTTCTGTCAATCACTTTAGAAACATCATGTTCGTGGATTATTCCAACATCTTGAAGAACAGCACTGGCGATTCCTGCTGCCGCCCTGTCGGATACGCCATGTCGATCACACGCTAAAGCCAACGACGGTAGCTTAACTCTCATCTGCTTGTCATTCAATTTTCGCTGTTGTTTAATTTGGCTTATACAATCGTCATCAGAGTCATCATCGCCGGTATCCATTTCCTCTTCCATTCCAGAAATCTCGTCACAGACATCCGACTGTTTATCACCGATGTCATTAATGGCAGATTTGGTACACATCTGCCTCTGTGTCGACTCTTTACGGATATACCGCTTTTGTAATCTACTGGATTCAACCTCATCAACTCCAGCTATGATCATACTGCGTGAACCCCGCTGATCTTCTAGAAAGTCACGTTCAATTGTGGGTATCTTTCTTGACTTCTCACAGTGACACTGAGACATACAAGAGCACTTGCAGGACCAAATGTCAAAGAGTTTAATCGATTCATCTTTAAACTGCGATATTTTCTCTCTGTATGGTTCTGAGTCCTTCCTAGATTTATACGGCTTCAGCAATTTCATGAACGTCTTGTGGTACACGTTCAACATTTCATGAACACGGCGGTGGCTTACATGTGGTATGGAAGCTTTGTCCCATATTTGTTCTACTTTCATTGACACTGTTTCTGCCACGTTGCGATGTGAAGGATCTTTATTGTTCAATTCGCATTTCAGTCTCTGCTTTGTCAGGTTGTAGAATTTCATAACATCTGCATAAGTCGGTAGTTGATTGTCGGGCATCTCGGATGGACCACCAAAGATGACACAAGACACTTTCTTTCTGGTTACAGCCATTGCAACTCTAAAAAGGAAAACCAGAGGCATTTTAAATCCATATTATTTAAATGCCATCAATGACTTCAATAATATGTTATAATATTACCTCTTATAATGAAGTATCGTAGTGGAGTAATTATTTATCACTAACAATACTACATACAGCGATTCAAAAAAAATACAATGTTATGCAATATGTATGCAATAATCCGTCTGAATTGACTCTAGAAACAGGAAGTGCAGCGTGTGAATGCGTAGAAAAGTGAACTAATAATGATCTTTTAGTTAACAGTAAGTAACGATAACGTATTAGTGGAAGCAAAAAGTTGCCAATTCCTTGTAATGAAAAGAACACCGGATAGCAAATACATTATCGTTTTCTTATCAATGGTTACATTTTAAAGTTGGTTGTGGAACCTCAAGACATTATTTAAATTATTGTTTTTCTTTACAGAGTACTTCATTTGACCTCATAGCAAGTTTTTTATAACTATCCAAAGTCTACTAAGTCAAAAAATTTTTTTCGGTCATTTTCACTCCACCCTAATGTATATGTATGTGTGTATGTGTGTGTATATGTATAAGTAATCAATGCATCACCTTATTTATATTCCTATATCTATTACAATCCAATCAGCAAATGTCCTCAATCAAAGGCTCAACCAATGTTCTGCTCTGTACCATAGACAGCCTTATCGGTACATCAGACAACAATCAAATCGCAGGTATAACGCTTGAGCCTCGGCACAGCGTTCAAAGAATTCAAATTAAAAGATTCAGAAAGCTCAAGGGTTGAGAACATCTCCCCTTACGCCAGATTGGCCTTTGTAATACTTACAATAAAATTAGATTTTTTTTAAGAATAAGTTGGAAATTTACTTCGTTTCTTATAAAAGACCTCCGACGTAATCAATAGAATATTTGTGATCATTACTTCTGTCGAGTAGTAAATTTTTATTTTAGCACAAGCTATCACGGAAATAAAACGCAATGGAGATGGAGCCTTAAAATGGGGGAAGGAGATAGGCTTCTAGATCAAAAAACTGAATCTAGTGGCTAAAATAAAAAAGACCGACAACATGCCATTTATACTGCCACTGCTACCTTTGTCATCTATGATCAACATTGATATGAGATTCTCATAATGAGAATAATCATCTTGCTTCCTGAGTCATGATGCATCTTACACGGTGAATTCACAACGAATTCTGATGCATACTTAAGTACTGAATCTTATACACACGCATATTTTTAAACTTTATTTAAGGATACCAACTTTTTTTGTAATCTTATGAGTTTATTATTAAAATAATCCGAGTTTAATTGGAAATGTTTAAATGTTACAATTCTTCTAAGCTGAAATAAATATATTGATTGAAAAGGATCAAAGTGATTAAAATAATAATTAAAGTAGAAAAAAAAACTTAAAATTTAAAAATATTAGACATTAAAATAAAAAATAGTAGCAAAATAATTTTTTACACATTGATAGACTTTACACTGATAAATTATTATTCTTAATTTTTAATCTTCTAATATATAAAGTTGAAAGTTTGTTTGTTTGTTTTCTATAGAATTTCCTACCGTTGGACCTAGTGTGCTGAAATTGTGCACGTGGCTCTCATTTGACTCGGGACAGGTCATAGACTATGTTTTAACCCCAGGTGACCACCCCTAGGGTACCCTTAGTCGGTTTTTTTGTCTGTCCGGTCAGCAATTTACCATATAAATAATAATTTATTAAATATTTGCTACTTGCAGTTGAAAGTAATATAATTTAGTCAAATGTTTTCAAAGCAGAATTCAGACATGGAGAATTTGAATTTTATTTGATTAGTGAACCAGTTTGCAATTGGAAAAATATTGCCAGTTATTTTTCGATTTAAATTGGAGTGCCTTTTCGATTTTACAATTTGATATTTATTTTGAAAGCTTTTCTTATTGTGAATTAAACATGGAATTGAATCTGTTATATAATTAATACTGGAACGTAATAAAATCATTAAACAAAAAATTAATTTAAATGAATTATTATAATAAATGTAAACTCGGGCGAAGCCGTGTAAAACAGCTAGTTTTAGTTAAAAAATTGTTTAACCTTGGACTTCTGATAGTACATATGTCTCCCTTGGTTTCAGTGTTATATAAGCCCAATCTCCAGATTGCTTCTTCGACAGATTTGTGAAATTTCCATCTAGGTTTATTAGGTCAATTCTGACTAAAATAACTCGAATTTAAATTTATTAAAATTGAATAATTTGACAAACTTTCATTTCCAAGATTAAATTTCTTCCGAATCGATCTTAACAAATGGGATATCTTTGAGTACAAATTAAAAACCTCGATTTGTTCAACTAAATTTAGTTTTTTTAATTATTTTATAATACATTTTGAATAGAAATAAATAAGAAAATATTAATTAAATATCGCAATTGATTATGCTATTGTACGTTAATAAGAATCTTGAAATTCTATAGTTCTAAATATTCCTAATATACGAGCATAATCCGATGTTAACCTAAATAATTAAAAATTCCGATTCACAGAATAGAATTAATTCAGAAGGGGAAAAACAAAAACGGCAAACAATAAAATGTTATTGATCTGAATCCACAGTATGCATCGGTTAGCAACAATAGAAAACTCTGGGCAATATAAATTTAATCAATAAACACAATTAATTACCAATTTACATCGAGACAATCATTTAATATTACAACAATGATTTGACTGCTTATTACAACTTTTCGGGAAGAATAGCACGTTTACAATGCAACTAGGAATTCACAGACACTTGACTACAGCTTTGGTAGATTCGACAATCCGAAGATTCGATCTAGTTGCCTTCATAACTTTAACTTGACTTTACTCGATAACTTTAATTTGTTTTAAATCACTTCACTAATCTGACAATTCTTTCTCCAACAACTTTGTAATAAACCTGCGTTTTGTAACCCAAAACATCTTTTTTTAACTTTGCACTTAAAAATTTATACAAAAAGAAATTTTATAACTCATGTTAAGCAAAAACTAATTTTTGCTTAAGCAAACGTGGATTGTGATTGAAATGCGTAGAAATAGCACGTAGACATAGTGGAGTAAAAATAATAAACAAGTAAACACCATAAAAGAGAAAACACAACACCAAAATGATAAAACATAAAAATAAAGTAACATAATAACAAAAACAAGAAGGAGTATAACACAAAACCAACACAAATATAGCATATAATAATAACAAATAGAAGTAGACAACTTCGAAGTAATGGCGATAAAAACTAGAAGTAAAAAGATTTTATAAAAACTAGGAAAGGAATAGATTAGGAATGAAAACTATAACAAAAAACGATAAAAACACTAGAATATTCTATGAAAATGACGAAATCCAACATTGAACCGATATTAACAACTAAATATTAAAATAAAATTTGGAAATTAAATCATTAAAAAATAATATAATAGGTTATATAATCAGACGCATTTCCGTCAAAATTTAATGAATATTTGGGTAGACCAAACTTTCAGAATTTTGTAATCAAGCACTTTGACTTTGAAAGTAAGAATCTCTGTATTACTATTATGGCATAGTACAAATTAAAGTTTTTTTGTTGTTTTTGATATGTTTTCTAGTTTTACTTTCAATGAATAAAATCATAACGTTTTCCGGCCCACAGCCCCCAGCAGAAACTGTAAGACAGTAAAATAATACATAATAAATGAATTATAATAAATAAAAGGAATTATCTTTGACAATAAGTTGAGTACAAAGTGTTAGATTATCACTTAAACAACCTAAGGTGTGTCACGTTTGAAGGATGCGATACCGATATATTATCCAATAAATGCATGCTTAGCGAAACCCTTCGCGGATGATTAAATTATCAACCATGAATAAATGAATGTCCGTGTGATGAGATAATACTAAAATTTTTTTGAAAATCGGGTGACCCATATCAGAGCGTCGCCCATTTCTAGTTGTAAATTAAAGAACTTCAATACTGTTTATTTAATTTCATTTAAGTTAATTATATATCAATAAGTAAGGCTTATACTTTTAGACCATAAAATAAGGTCAGACTTAGTGATCGTAACGCTTGCATGGTACCTTGTGGCCCACAAGATTTTACTAACCTCTAATAAATGAGGTTGGATGCATTTTACGAGGCAACCAGGTGGCCGAGTTAAAAGTGAAACGGTCATACATGGAAATAACTCTAACATCTATAGATTAGAGTGTGCACAATGTGGTGGTAAACATTAACTGACCAAGTTCAAGCAGCTCGCAATTTCAAAAAGGAACGAAGTCATTGAAGAAAAGAAACTGTGCAGGAATTGCTTCAAAAGAAATCACGTCGCCAAGGATTGTCGTAAAGAATCGTTCTGCAAGGTTACTGGATGTAATTAAAGACACAATGAATTATTACACGACATACAACAAAATGAGGAGTGTGAAAAAGGTAACATCACGATGTTGACCCAAAAAAAGATTAACGAGAAAAACCTAAGACCTTACCTTAGTTTAAGGATAATCCCGATCTCCCTGGAAAATGGGAATAAGAAAATAAAGATTAATGCACTATTAGATCTAAATCTAAGAATTTTAAATGAGCTGGGATTAAAAGGGGTTGAAAAGAGGACACCGATAGTAGTTATCGGCGGTAATGTACAAAAATGGTGGCTACTCAAGTGACCATGAAATTAATTAGTAACGACGACCGATTGACTAAGAACTTCAACGTACTGGCCGTAAAAATATCACAGGAGTAATGAAGGTAAACGTAGATGGATGGGGCACCGTTAAAACAAAGACAGACCATCCGGGTGGAAAACCTTTTTAAAAATATTTTTTTGTAGAAAAAAGACAATTAGTCATCCAATGACTCATCATTAATTGTAAAACAAAGAAAATGACTAGTCCGATGACTCATCAAAAACAGGGCTCTGCTAGAACAAAGATAATGACTCATAATTAAATATTAAATAATGTCTTTGTTCTAGCGGAGCCCCACTTTTAGTCATGCAAACAGTTAGTGTTGCTAACATCCGAATTTATTACACGATAGCTCATTTTAAAGCCCCATGCAAGATCTATCATTATAAAGATGTGCCCACCAAATTCGAAAGTTGAGAAACTGATGCGCAAGCATTGGCCGAAGAAGAACCATGTTCTTCATTGGCGGCTTCTCAAGTTGTATATAGAATTGGGGACTATTATTAATAATGTACATAGGGCAATTAAATTTAAGCATGCACCCATTTTTAAAGATTATATAGATACCAATACTAATTTGCACTCAAATTCTACATGCGAGCTGCACAGAGATTTATATAAATTATTTAATAATCAAAATTGATGATGACTTGATTGCTCCACATCTAAATAAGGATTCTCTATGTTTAGACAGGCCTAGCTACATTGACCAATCTGTGCTAGACCTGTCTAAACTGAGGATGTACCAGTTACAGTATATAGAATATGCAAAATATCGTTTAGAGTTTAACTGTGATATAAATATCGTATATAAATACCGACTCTTTTTTCTTAGAGATAAAGCACTGTAAGCTTGACATTCTTTTGCCGGCAATGATTCGTGATAATCTTTTAGATACTAGTAACTATAATCTTGCTCATCCTTTGTATTCAAAGAGTTTGGATTCTGTGATAGGGAAATTTAAGGACGAAAGTAAAGGCTCGGTTATAAAGAGTGGGTTTTCTTGCGCCCTAAGTGTTATAGTTTGTTAGGAGATGAGGCAACACTTAGGGCTAAAGGAGTTCAGCTAGGTAATACAAGGATAGGGCGCCAGTCTTATTTAGAATGCTATAACAACAGCGTAGTATATACGTTGCCGCAAACGAGAATAGGTACAAGAAATCACTAGCTCTTTACTTTTAAGAACAGTAAAATAGCCTTGTCGAACAACGATGACAAGAGACTATGGGTGGGGCCTAATACCAGTTTGGCATATGGGCATTATTTAGGATTTGATGAAACTGATGATGGTCAGGTATTTTCAGAGGTAGGACTACTTTTTGGTGGCTTGAGCCCTAATTTTGACGACGAATCAGATTTGGATAATGCTGGTAAGATATTCGAATATGAAGATATTGGCCCACTTTATGGTGGCTTGAGTCCTGATTTTGACGAAGAATCAGAAGATCACATGAAATCGGAATTGATATTGACGATGTTATTTTATCCGGCTGAGCTGTGATTTAATATATTTTTTTAAAAAAAGGTTTATATTGATTTATTAAAACTTTTTATTGAAAACTCGTTATAGTTTTCAAATTTCATTCAATAGTCAAACTCTTGAATAAATGTATGTAATAATATAAAAATTAATCAAACAAGTGTTTAGTTATTGTGAGAATTTTGGTAGAAATTTTTTATTGTTGCAGTGGGCACGCGATAATATCTATTCGGTTGATAACAGTACTCTAAAGAAAATAATCCTTTGAAATTAATAGTAATAATAATAATACTTTGAAATTAATATTAATATTAATAATATTAATAATACTTTGATAATAATAATAATAATATTAATAATAATAATATTAATAATGCTTTGATAGTAATAATAATAATATTTATTTGTTAATGAGGAGATTCGTCTGGCGGCTTGGATCCTGATGACGGAGAAGATTTATGATAGTTGTTCGGACTTGTGTTATTAATTATCGGTTGATAGTACTTTTTATTTTTTAAAAAATTCTAAAGGAAATTTGACACTCCACCGAAACAATAATAATAATAATAATAATAATAATAATAATAATAATAATAATAATAATAATAATAATAATAATAATAATAATAATAATAATAATAATAATAATAATAATAATAATAATAATAATAATAATAATAATAATAAGTAGTTATTGGAGGCTTTATTTAAAATATTTTCAAATATTTTATTAGGCTTCTAGAAGCTAATTATAGAAGCTGTAAAAAATTTAAAAATTTTAGTTTGTGTCATTTTGAAATTTTAAATGTAAAAATTATAAAAAAATTTTAAAAGTTTTTAGTAAAACAATTCATTATATTTACAACCAATGAGAATTAAGAGAAAGGAAATAAAAGAAAGATTGAAGGGTATTTTGAAGAAGAACATTGCTAAATTCCAGGAGATTGACAAGGACTATCGTATAGTCGAAAATTCTTTCATTAAATACATTATTTGCAGCAAAAGGCTTAAATTATCATTTTATTGTTTTAAATAATAATAATAATAATAATAATAATAATAATAATAATAATAATAATAATAATAATAATAATAATAATAATAATAATAATAATAATAATAATAATAATAATATCATTGTGAGATGTGAAAAGACATTATTTTTGAAAATATTATTATTATTCTTTGTTCTACAATTAATGATGAGTCATCGGATGACTCATTGCCTTTGTTCTACAAAAAATTTATTTTGATAAAAATTTTCGACCCGGGGGAATGTCTTTGTTCCAGCGGAGCCTTTTTTTAGCGGTTTCTCATCCATCTACTGGTGATAAATTGGGTGAGAGAAAAATATAAGTGGACTCATCTTATGGACATCCATTTGTTGAGGATACCTAAATGACAAATTATAAACAATTGCAAGATCTGGAACTAAGGTATTCGTGAAAGCACTTCAGGCTGGAGCTGATATTTCAATGATAAGATAATTTGGTATAAGATTCTACTCACTACACCTTAATTACAAAAAGACACTGGCTTAAAACGAGTAATTAAAATTAGTTACATTAAGTCAACCAGATAAATTAGGGAGGGATATGTTTAGGGTATTAAACCAAATTCAAAACTACGTTTTCTTCATTATTGTTAATGTTTGATTTTTTAGTGCTGCGCCAATTTCTATAGCACAACAAAAGATCACTCAAAAATCGTGTTTTTCATAAAGTTGACAAACTTATAGTGAAAATTTAAAAATTCTTTGATCGCAAAAACGTCTTAAATTTCTATATATTTTGAATGTTTTCCAAAAAATATTCGTCGAAAAACTTTAAACCCTTCTTGACAGATTCCTCAAATAGATTCGTAAAAGTTGTCAGAAAATATATTGTCCTAAATCTCTATTTTTACAAAATCAATTTTTGAAAAATTTCAAACCATCACACTAGTGTGAAAAAACAAAAACTTTGCTCTATTTTACACCCAAAAATCCATATTAGCAATTTTTATAGAGTAAAAAGAGAACTTTCTCTAAAACTACCCTGACTATAGTTAAAAATAAAGTGACTCAAAATTGCACTCTGCACATAAAAAACCAATTGCAGATAAAAAAAATTTGGACAGACATACTTATGAGATACTAATGAGGATAAAGTAGCTTTTGATTGCTTTTCAAAATTACATTTCAGTACCGCGGGGAAATATTTTGTTCAAACATAGCTGTAATAAACAATTTGTATTGTATTTATTTTTTCTCGTATAAATAAACAATTTGAAAGAAATAAAATAACCAGTATCCGCATGATATATAAACAAAAAATATACAAAATAACAATTTAAAAAGTTAAATTAAAGATTAAACAAAATTTTAAAATTAAATTGTATTACTTAAATTACTGAAATAAGAAATTGAACTAACAATAAATTAAATGGAAAAACCAACAGCAAACATCTTCTATAACTTCCAAATCTGAATTAGAACTCTGATCCGCCATTAACTAAATTACTTATTGACTTCCGCTTTTTCAAAATTTACTTTTCTTTACAAAAATAATGAGAGTGCGCTAAAATGTGAAAACTGCTGAGAAAATAGAATCAACTTAATTCTTAATTGTTATCTGCAAAAGTGAAATATGAATTTCTTCAATTTATACTTATACATATACATATCGTACATAGATAGTAAGGCAAGCGTCAAAATTGAGCAAAACTATTTACAAAAGTATGTGTTAACCATTGACGATATAACGGATAGTATAAGTAAAGCAAGTCTATTCAAAATATATAATGGATATGTAGGTGTGCAGTCATATGATGTCAGTTTTGCAAACATTATGAAATAGGCGCCATATTTACCATTGATTTACCATTTCTGTCCCAGCCAATATATGATTACAATTAATTTCAAGAAAAAGGATCTAATTGAACTGCATATTTTTGTTTATTCTGAATTACTTTAAATATGAGTAAAATCTTTAATTTTTTTGTTCACCTTTGATGTTTTTTCGTTTGATCTATATAATTTATTATTAGGTCAACAATTAAAGGTACTTCCGTTATTAAGTGCTACTTAACAAAATTAATTATCGTATTGAATGAATATAACGATTTAGACAATTATAAATAAAAAACTTTAGTTCTATCTTATAACCTTTCGAATTTTTGTCTGTTATTATGAAGCAGGAGTTTTGAAAAACAAGTTCTCGAATCGAGGTACAGTTTAGCTATTTTTTAGTTGTTAAATGAAAAATGTGAATTTAGTACAGAGGTCTCAAACACGCGGCCCTCAAAAACATCCAACATTTAACAAAAATGTAAATTTTAAATTCTTAATGAATCTATAAATTTNCCAAAAATATTCGTCGAAAAACTTTAAACCCTTCTTGACAGATTCCTCAAATAGATTCGTAAAAGTTGTCAGAAAATATATTGTCCTAAATCTCTATTTTTACAAAATCAAATTTTTGAAAAATTTCAAACCATCACACTAGTGTGAAAAAACAAAAACTTTGCTCTATTTTACACCCAAAAATCCATATTAGCAATTTTTATAGAGTAAAAAGAGAACTTTCTCTAAAACTACCCTGACTATAGTTAAAAATAAAGTGACTCAAAATTGCACTCTGCACATAAAAAACCAATTGCAGATAAAAAAAATTTGGACAGACATACTTATGAGATACTAATGAGGATAAAGTAGCTTTTGATTGCTTTTCAAAATTACATTTCAGTACCGCGGGGAAATATTTTGTTCAAACATAGCTGTAATAAACAATTTGTATTGTATTTATTTTTTCTCGTATAAATAAACAATTTGAAAGAAATAAAATAACCAGTATCCGCATGATATATAAACAAAAAATATACAAAATAACAATTTAAAAAGTTAAATTAAAGATTAAACAAAATTTTAAAATTAAATTGTATTACTTAAATTACTGAAATAAGAAATTGAACTAACAATAAATTAAATGGAAAAACCAACAGCAAACATCTTCTATAACTTCCAAATCTGAATTAGAACTCTGATCCGCCATTAACTAAATTACTTATTGACTTCCGCTTTTTCAAAATTTACTTTTCTTTACAAAAATAATGAGAGTGCGCTAAAATGTGAAAACTGCTGAGAAAATAGAATCAACTTAATTCTTAATTGTTATCTGCAAAAGTGAAATATGAATTTCTTCAATTTATACTTATACATATACATATCGTACATAGATAGTAAGGCAAGCGTCAAAATTGAGCAAAACTATTTACAAAAGTATGTGTTAACCATTGACGATATAACGGATAGTATAAGTAAAGCAAGTCTATTCAAAATATATAATGGATATGTAGGTGTGCAGTCATATGATGTCAGTTTTGCAAACATTATGAAATAGGCGCCATATTTACCATTGATTTACCATTTCTGTCCCAGCCAATATATGATTACAATTAATTTCAAGAAAAAGGATCTAATTGAACTGCATATTTTTGTTTATTCTGAATTACTTTAAATATGAGTAAAATCTTTAATTTTTTTGTTCACCTTTGATGTTTTTTCGTTTGATCTATATAATTTATTATTAGGTCAACAATTAAAGGTACTTCCGTTATTAAGTGCTACTTAACAAAATTAATTATCGTATTGAATGAATATAACGATTTAGACAATTATAAATAAAAAACTTTAGTTCTATCTTATAACCTTTCGAATTTTTGTCTGTTATTATGAAGCAGGAGTTTTGAAAAACAAGTTCTCGAATCGAGGTACAGTTTAGCTATTTTTTAGTTGTTAAATGAAAAATGTGAATTTAGTACAGAGGTCTCAAACACGCGGCCCTCAAAAACATCCAACATTTAACAAAAATGTAAATTTTAAATTCTTAATGAATCTATAAATTTAATCAACAACAAAACATTCAGAATATAAAATAAAATACGATATATAAAAAAAGACAACCGGAGCAAAAAAAACGAGCACTTGTGGAAGAAAAAAGAATTTTTCAGGAGAAATGGGAGAGTTTATATTTTCAAGGAGGTAAAGGATAAAATACTATGCCTTATTTGCCTTAGAAACGGTTGCCGTTTCTAAAGAATATAACGTGTGTAGGCATTACGACATGTTGAGAGTTACTGATTATTACGAGAGTATTGTTCTAAGCTGATTATTACTATATATCGTATGCTAATGTTTGTGAAAAGGAAAAATCTGTAGAGCTCGACAGAGTATCCAGTAAAAATATGTAGCGGGACAGTCGGGATACTTGTATGTAGTGCACGTTACAATAAAAAATTAATAATAATAATAAATGAACAAAATGTAACTAACGAACTACAATTCTAACTTTTATTAAAAAAGACAAAAATAGAACCTTAATTAATTGTTCTCGGCGATGAATCGGATATGAATACTTTCATATAGTTTGTCGAGTAGGTCGACACTGTGATTATTCTCTGAATACTTTAGTGTAGTTTGTCGCTTGGATAATTAGGATAAACACTTTAGATCCAATAAAGTAATTTCACAGAAGGGGTATCTTTAATCTGTTATTTATATTTTTAGATTGATTTTTTTCGATTTTATTTTTTATCTTTTTTACTATAGCGATAATTTATTATAGCAAATTATCGCCATATAGTTTTCTAAAACATTTAATTTCCCAAACACTACGGGAGTAAAAATGATAATTATAAAAAACCTAATTGAGTTTTTGTTTTAATCCGTAAAAACAAATAAAAACCTAACATTCTACTACACGACACAATGCATCGTGAAAAGTATGATGAGTTTACTGGAAAACTCAGAGAAGAAAAAGTTCAGTAACTCAAAGAAGCCTATGTCAAGCAAAGAAATTTCTTCTCAAACATTGAGTAAGGACAAGTTTTGTGCTATGTGAAATTATTGCTAAATCATCACGACCTTTCACAGAAGGATCATTTATAAAAGAATGACTTGTGAATGCTAGTGAAATTTTAATTCCTGACAAGAAGAACATTTTCGAAGATATAAGTTTGTCTGCCAATATAGCTGCTATTAGGATTACGGATTTAGCAGATAATGTACAAACGCAGTTGTTTGAAATGGCAAAAGATTTTGAAGCATTCTCTATTGCCCTTAATGAAAGTACAGATGTATCAGATACAGCACAGTATGCAGTGATTATCAGAGGGGTTAACAGTGATTTGAATATAACGGGAGAGTTATTAGACCTGATACCACTGAAGGGTACTACAACAGGGTGTGATATTTTTGAAGGACTACAAAAATGCGTTGACAATGCTTGGTTGCAATGAAACAAATTTGTATCTTTGTCTACAGACGGTACATCATCAATGTGTTCGCAAAAAATTGGTGTTGTTGGATTAGTGAAAAATAAACTACAGAGCCTCAATATACTTAATACTAACTTTAACACTGCATCATTCACCAAGAATCATTGTGCAGTAAAAGTACAAAAATGAAGGATGTCATGGATATAGTTGTTAAGACTGTTAATTTTATACGTGCACGAGGACTGAATCACAGACAGTTTGTTTCATTTCTCGTGAATATGGTGAAATTTTGTATCACACTGAAGTTAGATGGCTCAGTTGTTAAAATGTGTTGAGGCGATTTTTTGCTCTCAGACGAGAGATTGACTCTTTTTATGAAAATGAAGAACAAAGAGGTTCCACAGCTTAATGATCCCACTTTTATCTGTGACCTTGCTTTTCTAACAGATTTAACTGATCATCTCAATGCTTTGAACATGAAGTTGCAGGGTAAAAAACAATTGATAACTGATATGTATGACAGCGTTAAGTCATTCAAAGTTAAACTGATTTTATTGGGAAAACAGTTTGTATATATGTTTTGAAGGTTTAGTTTATAAATTCTTAATTTAACTCATTTAATACTAATTATAAAGTTTACTTTTGATGTACAGAAAACTGTCTGGTTAAAATTAAAATTTAATGTGATATACAAAACAATTTATAATGGCAGACTAATTTCGAATTTCTTTTGGATCATTAGTGCTGAAATATATTAATCTGCATATTTCTTCAATCGTTGGTTTTCTTGTCTGGATGGTAATCACTTAGTGGCTTTCGGTATGTAAATTTTATTAGTTCATATGTGACATCTTGATAAAAAAACTCAAATTTTATTTTAATCAACAATCGGGCCGGTTAAGGCCGAAGGGGAGAAATGCTCACCCTTAAAATTCTTAATTTCTTTCATCTTTGAACGATAAGCCGAAGCTCAATCGTTAGAACGTGGTTTCATGCTGGTGGTGGGTTACAGGTGATCAAATGTTTGCTATTTAGTGCTGTTTCCAGCGTAACCCCAAGATACAACATTATTTGCCGCTTGATACCCGTTGAGTAATCAACGTTGGTACTGTATCAAGTGGGTGAGTACTAGCAAAAAGTGAGCGCACTAAGGGCACTATAATTGGCGAGTACTCTATGGGTTCACGGACTGCCGTTAGAAGGCATGTGTCCGATTTACTCAGGTCCCTTATCGAAATTGCTTTCCCCAAACACCCTTATGCCAACCACATTGTCTTCGACGATCGCAAGACTCAACCTCATGCACATCAGATGGTTAAAACTATTTATTTGATCATCACAAATTTGACAATATGTGTACTACTACATGAGAATTCACACACTCAATCACACTTTAGGATGGTGGAGCTGTCTCGGGTTTTTTTAGCTTCTCTTGTTCAGCTAGCCAGGCCCTTTTCAATTTTTCTCGGGTATTCCGCCCTAGCCGCTTGCGTTTTGGCTTGCTCGCCTGTACCGGTGGATAGATCTTGACCAGTTCCACGGGTAATGGGCGAATTTGCTCTTGGAGGGTGTCGTGAATAAACCTCTCGTTCAGCTTGACCTCGAGCGTGCGCACCTGTAACTTTAGTGCCCGTATTTCAATTTGATCATGTCTGGCCTGGGTCTGGAGTTGCAGGATGTGTGCTGTTCGCTTTTTCATCTCGGCCATGCTAAACCAGGTGCCCTCGAATTCTCGGCACTTCACTTTGAGTTTTTCAACTCAGACTCGGAGATCTTCGACTTGTTGTTGGGCCTGCTCGCGGTCTTTGCGTAAATTTTCGAATAATTTGAACATTGAAACATAAGGGAATTTATTACCCGCATCAGTGGCGTAGCAATAGGTTGTGCAGGTTGTGCACGGCACAAGGGCCCAGGACGAAAAATTAGTAAAATTTATACGTTCGAGCATTATAAATTCCCCGATTGTCATCAAACCAAGCATCACTTTGGCGTTTGTTTTGTTTTTATTAAGACAGCAACCTCAGTTTGGACGGTTTATACATTTAATATTATTAGGAATCTATATTAGATATAGTTGTAAACCACATATGTCACACCCATTCATCTATTAAATTATTTGCTTTACTTGACGTTGGTTTTTTTTTATGTGATGAGGACTTGTTTATTAATAAAACGTCAAATCCAATTTACTTGCCTACTCGATTCAAAATGGCGGTATAACGACATCGGATCACTTCGTTCGAAAAATATTTTGTGCGTCCCAAAATCTGCACAAGGGCCCCAGAAATCCTTGGTACGCCACTGACCCGCATCCATATAAAAAAGAAATTCATTTAATTGTATAGCAAGATTATTAATTGTGTGTTAATGTCGGGTTGCCTGACCGCTAAGGTGTACTACAATAGACAAAAATAACGATACGATAACAGAACGATTTATTATACAAATTTCATAAAAATTAAAGGAAATACTACGATTAAGAAGCGTATGAACTAAATTTCTTGCTTCACTACAAATTAAATGTCATCAATGTCATTATTAGTCGTTGTTGATGGCCATCACCGGATTATAATGGGTGTTTGCGAGGTCTCCCTCGCTTCCGCGGGGGTGCTTCTGAATCTTCCAACTCTTCTAGTGGCACTCCTTCCTTTTCGACCCGGAGCTGGAGCTCGATTTTCCTCAACCGCATTTTGGCAGCCTCCACTTCTATTGCTACTCGGTCGCGGGCCTCCCGCAACAGATCGTTCGTCGGTTCAGTCTTAACCCACGCCGGGGCATCGGGCTCTGGACCACTTCGGATGACTGGGCCGAAATTGTCTAGATCCAGACCGCGGTTCCAGTCGTGGATTTTGTACCAGATGTATCTGTTTCGGAGCCGAGTAATACTCTGTCGGTATGATTCCTCCTCGTCGTAGCTGCTCGATTGCGACATTTTTGTTATCAAATAGGCACAATTAAAGGTGATAGCAATCTCAATTTTTCGTCAAATCCAAAATTTCGTCTTTTATAGTTTATTCGTTCGACTAAGTAGCAAAATAATGAGTGGGTCAATTTGTGAATTGTCTTATCGTAATTTACGTTATAGATTGCAGGGAAATTCGATTATGAATTTTACAAAATCAAACATATATTAAATTAAATTAGGATAATAAATTCCTGCTTCTACCTCACCCTGGAAAAATTCGGGTATTAATCCGTTATGTAATTTATAAATTTTATCGTTTAATCTTTCTACCATTAATAAATCATTGCCACAATTATTTTACTAAAATCACTGTTAAACATATTTACCAAATTGTCATTTAAAAACAAATTTCTAAAAATCTAACTTTGTATTAATTACAGAAGAAATCATCATTTATTTTCAATTTTATAATATTCTCAATATAATTATATACTTAAAGCTGTAGGATTAATACTACTTAATTACCGAATCAACCAGCTCCGTCGGGGCTGGGTCAGCTGTTGGAACCTTAGTTTCCCACCTCATCCTCACTTAAACCGGGTTGTCATATTCTGTGTGGTCGTTTTTGTTTTTACTCTAATTCTAGGTCGCTTTGGTCCATTCCCAGAAGAATATCGATGTAAACATTATGACAATGTTGGAGTCGGTTAATAACTCTTAACTATCCGAAATCGTGGATTTATGTTTAGTTCTACACGGAGCCGTAATGCTGAGTTCTTATCGGTGGCTTTCCCCTTGTTAATTTCAGCCTAAAGAAGATTATTAGCCTACTCATGTCTGCGATCTATCGTTAAAATTTTTTTTCTCTGCTCGTGGTTAACCTCATGGAACTTAATTCGGGAGTTATGTTTGGTGAATTGGACAGCACAATTTGAATCGAGGGTTTATTAGTGTCCCGCTATTATGCTCTTGTTTTCCTTAATTGCAGTTCTACGTTATTGTGGTTTTGTGTGGTTAAGTTTTGATTTATCAGTTCGTTTCAAATTTGACACTTGAATTGGAGTAAATTATTACAAGTGCTAGTGCACTAAATGATTGGATACGTAATTTCCATTTTCATAAGGTAAGATAAATTTTTATTGTGTCAACCCGATTCATAATGGAAAATTATTGCGATTAATTTATGGACACAAAAATAGAATTATAGTGATACTCATAATAATAGTAATTGTGGGGATGAAATAGCAGTAACAATACTAAGGAGGGTAATATTGCTAGTAATGATAATAATAGTAATATTGCTAATAATAATACCCACTCTCAAAATGATAACGATGAAGTTAGCGGTAATAGTAATAACGTAGGGAAATAATAGTAATCATAATAATAGTGATAGTAACGATAGTAATCATAATTAATAATAATAGTTGTAAATGCTTATTTTCCGAGATTAAACTGGTATACTTAGGCAGGTGATCATGACAGTTATATTCTTAAATTATTTTTTGCAATTTAGGAGCAGCACATATTTATAGATTATATTTTATCCTTAATAGATAGTTATAGTTTATAAATTAGGTATTTATGAATTATATATTTAAGAGGAATACACAATTACAGTTTATAATTTAGATATTTGCAAATTATATACTTTAGACATTCACAAATTATATTCAAGTCAAATACAGAATTATAATTTATAATTTGGACATTTGTAAATTATATATTTAGGTTTAGGCATTTATACATTATATATTTAAGTCAAATATAAAATTATAGTTTATAATTTAGGCATTGGTAAATTATATATTAAGTAAAATATAAAGTTATATATTTATAAATTATAATTTTAACTTAAAATTTAATAATACTTTATGATGGGATATTTATAAATTATAATTCTGAACTTGAAAATAGTTATAATTTATGATTATGATTATAGATTTATAAATTATATTTTTAACTTAAAAATTAATGATACTTTATAATTGGATATTTATAAATTCTGAACTTAAAAATAGTTATATTTTATGATTATATAGTTATAAATTATATTTTCAAACTTAATGAGTAGTTAAATTTTATATTCTGAAAGTACAATCTATAATCAAAATTATAGTTGAGGATTTATAATTTTTATTCTTATAATCAGAGTGCATTTATAATTTATATATAACCGTTTGGGATTTATAATTGATATCTTTGTAATTAATATAGATTTATAATTTATATAAATATTTTAGAGTTGTAATTTATCTCAGTATAGGTTCACGATTTATATTTTTGAGGGAGTTAAATTTATGATATATATTTTCATGATACATACAAATTATGGTTCTTTTGAAATTAGATTTATACTTCATATAATTAATTTAATGGCCTATTCATCTTATAAATTAAGTCCTGCCGATACGTATGTCGAATACCTTTATGAGTATCATTTCGGTTACTTCAATCATTTTAAGAAAAACTATTATTTTACATTATGACTAGAAGGTTTATTTAGGACATAAATCTAAATTCGACAAACGTATAGGTATGACTGAATTCTTTAATGATGTTCAACCGACTATATTACTGAATTGTAAGATTGTGTTCAGTTTGGGTCTGAGATCTACTCAATTATGATCCTAGTGTGAGGTAGTGTAAGAAATTTTTAATGATGATTTTAATTGTGTATTGCATACAAAGTCTGGAGGAGTGCTTGCCTTCGCGGCCCCACTGTGACCACTACGACAAGCCTTACTGTTGTGTTGGGTCGAAACCTACCGTGGTCGACCGTTAATACATAATTAGAGCCATAGCGGAGGGATTTTATCGACACAACTCCATGGCAGAACCATGAAGTGGACGACCTCCGATGACGGAACACAAAAAGATTTATAATAAGCATAGTGCATGTGGTGCGTGTTGCTGATTTTAAAGTATAGTTATATAGTTGAACGCAGGACTGAATAGAGACGCAGATACATCGATACGTCGCTGAACAATCTTACGTTTAACTCCAAAACAAAACAAAGAGCTTAAAATATGACATTAATTATAATAAATTACTACCATACGCATGATAAAATAAAATGACAAAAGCTTACTATTGAATAGTTGTTGAACAATTTAGCTTACTGCAAAAAGTAATTTGGCATAAAGAGTGTTTTTGTGACTAAAATGCGTCGGTATATATACCTATTTTTCTGTGTGCAAGTACACGTGTATGTATTGATGCATTAAAACAAACTCGAATTTTTATTCTAGAATTTTCTTTTTTCTATTTTTGATATTTTTGATGGCAATTTTGGTGCCATAATTTTTGTTTTTATTTTTAAATTTTTATTTTCTAATTATTTTTTTGCTAAATTTACCTCCCAATGGATTTGGAACGATTCCAGAATATTCCATATTAATTTTAATTTAATTTTTATTTAATGATGTTTTTCCTAATTTCTTTTTAAGAATTTTTATTTTTATGACTAATTTATTTATTTTTGATAACTTTTATTGCTCTATGTGGCTTTTATGATAGTTATCGCCATTGTTATGAAATGTTCTGGGATTCTTCTAGAGTGTTTAGTGTCTTACCATCTTTCTCAACTATTCGAGTCTGTTTTTTGTAATTTTGTGTTAATTTGCTATTTTTGAGTTTGTTTCTTGCACTACTTCTTGAATTTGTATCATTTTATTTAATTTCTGTGTTTATATTTTTTTGTTGTTTTTCCTCTTAATAAATATTGTTTATCTGGTGTATACTTTTATATTTAACTGAACTTATTGCTATTTGCGTGCTATGTACCAACGTACCTTAGTCACAAATTAGAGTTTTTGGGTCTAGAAATCTGGCACTGGTTTTCTGGTCTTTATCCATTAGGCAGTCATTAAAATAAACATGGCAAGCCATGGCGGTTGGGATTCATTTGGTTAGACTTGGGATTCATTTAGACTTTCAGGACATCATCGTAGACAATATTCAATTGAAAGGTTGATGATAATTTGTTTAGTAGTTTGGGGTTCGTAGTTCCGATGATGAGAAAGACAAACTAAAATCGTTCTGATACGCCAAATGACTGTTCTCTCATGACGATGCACCTGTGATACTGATTCACGTTGGTACCGTGCAGAGTCGGCGAAAGTTAGTAGACAGGTGAGCACCTATGTTAGTACTAGTCTCTTCGAAGCCTATGTTCTACTCCGGTTCATTTACACTTAGACATTTCTAGGTCGGTCCTATCTCCCCAATTTGTCTACAATGCATACAAACGACAAAACAAAAAAACAACAGCAAAAGAAAATGCAGTATAAGGAAAACTAAATCAAAGAAAACTATATTATTATACACCAAAACTATCAAGAGGAGTCTAGGATATTTCCCAGTATCATTCACCCATGGACATCCCCCAGCCATTTCCCTCCTTGGATATTTCCCCCTTGTGCATTTTCCCCCTTGCCATTTCTCATAATCATTTATATTATAATTTCAGGTTTTCTGCTCAATAAAGTATTATTTAAATAACTTTATCAAAGGATATAATTATTTGATAACTCATTTAAAGGTCTTCAAAGGGCTATAACAGACAGGGATTATAATAATAATAATAATAATAATAATAATAATAATAATAATAATAATAATAATAATAATAATTATTATTATTATTATTATTATTATTATTATTATTATTTCTATTTTATATTTTTGTAATGAATAAACTGATCATTATATTTTATTTTAAATTTCATGGGGTGAATATCCTTTGGAGAAATGTACAGGGGAAAAGATATGAGGCAAATATCCAAGGAAAATGTCTAGGAGTGAAATATCCTGTTCCCTTCAAGAGGCAGAACACACATTTCTAAAGCTACAATTCCCACAACGTCATGAGATTCGTGGAGGGTGATGAGAGAAGATTACATCGTTTCTGCCCAAAATGAAGCGGATTTAGCCTCTGTGAGGAGGTCGTACAACTCAAAGTCAGCCATCACGGTCTCGTCCAATGGCAGATTCGTTGGTGGAACAACGCGTGCAGGTGGAGCCTGGGCGAATTGGGCTGCCATTTGTGTCGCGATTCTCCTCGAGGCAGCGCCGAATCTCTGCGTACTTGTCGGCACAAGAAAAGAAGGCTTGAAGAAAAAAAGGCCAACCCAAATCAATCGAAGGCCCAAATCTTCGGAAAAATACTATCACGGGCCACAATAAATTCATTTAAATAAATATAACTCGTTTTTATGATTCAAGTAAACTTAGAATCAATTTTTTAAATTAAAAACATGCTTAATTCGAATATGAATTCTAAAAAAGACAATTATCGATTTGATGTTTAAAATTGTGTCCGGGTCACATCAAAACGCCATGGCTGGTTTAGATAATTCTCAATATTTAAATATAGAGGAGTTGGCTACTCACATTAAATTCAATCAATTTTAATTATAGTGGTATATCCATAATTGAAAATTGTCACAGTTGATAATTGTATATATTTACCCTGAGATCGCTAGACCTATCGCAATTACCTTACCGTTTGGTGACACTTTATTTTGGTAGCCTTAAACTACACCTAAATCCGAAATATAAAAGTATTTATAATGCACGTTGGTGTAATCATCAGTGAATGACTCACCATTTATGAGAGTATGAAGTTATTTACTTCATTTTATTTATTCAATTTTACATTTAAGTTTTTTAATTTAACCCTGCAGAGCGCGCGCTAAAATTCAAATATTTTCTAAAAGCGCTGTTGTCTAAAATTATAATGATTTAATAATGTATTAATGATTTTGGTCGAAATTAAAGTAAAGCTGAAATGAATCAGCTACAGAATGTTCTGAATTGATGCTACGCCACAAAATATTTTTTTACGCAAAAAAAGATCGTCTGGGTCTGTGAGACCCAACGCGCCCTCTGGAGGGTTAAGTAACTTTTAAGGTTTGAATTATGATTTTATATAATTATTCAAGCTCTTAAATGTTAATTGTATTCAACATTTTGATTATAAAATTTTTAATTAATTTTCAGGTTTTTCTTAGGATTTTTATGACATTTTATGAATTTATTTGGAATTATTTCGATAAAATGTAAGTAAGATATATTTTTAACTATAAATAAATAAAGAAATCACCAAACACATTTTTAAGACATTTAAGAAAGAAGCGGCGTAGTTTTTTAAGTTTTTGTATTCTTCTTTCTCCAGCTCATTGATATGGCGAATTTGGTCATTTTATGTAATTCTATGAAATTATTATTTTTTTATACAAGTTATTAAAATTTACGATTTTCGAATTTTTTTCTGTAAATCCAAAGATGTCGATAAACCTTGTTGAATATTAGAAATGCTACCTATCTAATATACTGTAAAAGATTTTAATTATTTGTAATTAAATGAAAAAATTCTTACATTGTCAATTCTTCACCTTCGGAAAAATGTAGCGTTTCCAGAGAAATATCTAAAAATCTAAAGAAATATTAACTTCAAAAATATTTTATAAATAGAACTTACAATGTTTTGTCGTCCTTTTCTCGAAAACTCAAAGTAGAGTTGTCCGATTGAAAATCCAAAATTTTTTCCGCCATGAATTTTAATATATTAAAAATAAGGATGTTAACAATATGTTAATTACTTTTAACTTTCAGAAAAAACTCTAATAAATTTGCGTGTACTTTATATTATGTGTGCTCTGTTTGTAGGTAAAATTATTTTTCTGTCACTTTCTCTATTCCTGTAATAAAACTTTTAACTTTCGGAACATTACATTTTTGAACACAAGTAAGTTTGTGTGTTTATATATTATAATTTTATCGATTTTTTTAGATTATAGAAACTTTTATATTTCGTTTTTAGGTGTACACTCGTTTGCAGTGAACAAACGCATCTATAATGTTAAAAAATCAATATGTGTATATTATATAGCCATACAAACTTACCTGTGTGTTGATTTTTAGCGCTGCAATGAATAAACGTATTTAATATAGAAAGTGAGAAAGTGGTAGAAAAAATAAACTGGCACACACAAACACAACACATAGTAAAAAATGCATGCAAAATTTCGATATTTAGAATCGTTGTAATGAATAAACGCACTATAATAAATCATTTACAGACATTTTTAGAATTTTTAAGAAAAAAATTACAAAAAAATTTAAAAAAAAATTCAGAAAACTCAACTTTGAGTTGTATAGATAATGAAGACATTATTTCGTAAGATTTATCTTAAATTTTTAATAAATTTAATAGTTTTGTAATATTTCACATTACCCTGAAATTTAAACTTTGCAATCTGATGTTGAGGTTGGGAAAAAAAATAGAAAATCGTAAATTTTATTAACCTAAATTTAAAAATTAATATTCCTATAGAATTTCAAAAACGATTTTCAACACATCCACCGTTTTTTCCCTAATTGCTATAAAATAATAGATATTTTTAGAGATTAATAAATTCTATTTGTTACTTAATTACTTTAAAAATAAAAAAACTCACATTATATTTAAATAATTCCAAATTTTTATTAATAAATATCAAAAAATCCTGAAAAATTAATTAAAAATAATTTATAATAAAAAATGTTGATAAAAAGTATTACTTAAGAGCTTTAATAATGATTTTATATCTATATGTATCAAAATTCTAATCCTAAAGTTTACTTTAGATAAAAAAAGATAACTTCAAAGCCATTTCTAAAATGGGTAAATACAAATAGTTAAAATACACCTGAATCCTTAATATAAACTGAATACTACTAATCCATCACAAATATTCAATCACAAATAATGACGCATTTATAATTGATTGTACACAAGTAGGTAGTTAGGAGCTTACTGCAGCAATGACCCCCCCCCCTGGGGGGGGGGTTCTGCTGCAACTTTTTTTTGCTGCAACTTTTGATTACGCAATTGCTGCAACTCACATTTTTTGCTTTCAGGGATTTTTGGTCCAAATTTTTTTTTATCACACTATAGTGATGGGGTCTCGATGGTCCTGAGAATTTCAATAGAAAAAGGCAGTTTTCAATAAAAAGCATGGTAATTTAAGGTCTCAGGATATTTTCAATACAAATAGGCGGTCTTCAATAAAAAAGCATGGAATTTTCACACTATAGTGAGGGGGTCTCGATGGTCCTGAGAATTTCAATACAAAAATCCGACTATCAATAAAAAAGCATGTTAATTTAAGGTCTCAGGATATTTTCAATACAAATAGGCGGTCTACACTAAAGAAGCCAAGGATTTTTCAGACTATAGTGGGGTGGGTCTCCTTGGTCCTGAGAAAAAGGTGGTCTACACTAAAAAACGTGGTAAATTTTTCAATTAAAGTAAATAATGGTCCTAAAAAATTAAATTACAGTAAATTATGGTCCAAATTTTTCAAATTATGGTCCTAAAAAATTAAATTACAGTAAATTATGGTCAAAAATTTAGAATTACAGTAAATTATGGTCCAAATTTTTCAATTACAGTAAATAATGGTTCTAAAAAATTAAATTACAGTAAATAATGGTTCTAAAAATTAAATTAAAGTAAATTATGGTCAAAATTTTTGAATTACAGTAAATAATGGTCAAAAATTTAGAATTACAGTAAATTATGGTCCAAATTTTTCAATTACAGTAAATAATGGTCCTAAAAAATTAAATTACAGTAAATTATGGGTCTAAAAATTGAATTAAAGTAAATTATGGTCCAAATTTTTCAATTACAGTAAATTATGGTCCAAATTTTTCAATTAAAGTAAATTATGGTCTAAATTTTTAAATTAAAGTAAATAATGGTACAAATTTTTAAATTAAAGTAAATTTAGGTTCTAAAATATTAAATTAAAGTAAATAATGGTCCAAATTTTTAAATTAAAGTAAATTTAGGTTCTAAAATATTAAATTAAAGTAAATAATGGTCCAAATTTTTAAATTAAAGTAAATTTAGGTTCTAAAATATTAAATTAAAGTAAATAATGGTCCAAATTTTAAAATTAAGTAATCAAAGTAAAAAATTAAAATTAAAGTTAAATAAGTAAATTAAAGTAAGATTTTAAAATTTATTAACAAAAAGTTGAAATAATAGAAGGTGTTTGAGAATTGAAATTTTTTAATGAAAATTTTAATGAAATATTTTTCAATGGTAATTTTTAATGGAAATTTTTATGGAATAATTTTTTAAGTTAATTTTTAATGGAAATTTTTATGAAATATTTTTCAATGTTAATTTTAGATGGAAATTTTTAAGATAATTTTTAATGAAATTTTTTATGAAATATTTTACAAAGACAAATTTTAATAATAATTCAACAAAAAACCAACAACTTAGTACCAACAACCAGTAACTTACGAACATGTATTAACAACCAGTTACCTGCTACCTAGTACTTACAACTAGTTACTAACAACCAATTACCTGCTACCAAGTACTTACAACTAGATACCACGTACTAACTAACTCTCAAACAACCAGATACTTACAACCAATTACTAGATACCAAGTACTAACAACCATCAACCAGCTAACAACTAGTTACCTGATACTAAGTACCTACAACCACCTAACAAGTACTAACAACCAAAAACAAGCAACCAACTAGGTACCAAGTACTAACAATAAAAACAAGCAACCAACCAGATACCTACAACTAGATACCTACAACCAACTAGCTACCACCTACCAAGTACATATAACCAACATCCACCAGGTACTAAGCATTAATTACCAACAACTTAGTACCTACAACCACATACCAACTACTTATAACCAACATCAACCAGATACCTACAACTAGATACCAACAACCAGTTACCAACTACTAAGTACCTACAACCACCTACCCATTAACTAGCTACAACCAGCTAACCAGATACCTACAACTAGTTACTAACAACCAGTTACCAACTACCAAGTACCTACAACCACCTACCAAGTACTTACAACCCACAACAACCAGCTAACAACTAACTACCACCTACCAAGTACTAACAACCAAAAGCAACAACTAGATACTAACAACCAAAAACAAGCAACCAACTAGGTACCAGATACCAAGTACTAACAACCGCCAACAACCAGATACCTACAACTAGTTACTAACAACCAATTACCTGCTACCTAGTACTTACAACTAGATACCATGTACTAACTAACTCTCAAACAACCAGATACTTACAACCAGCTACCAACTACCAAGTACTTACAACTAGTTACTAACAACCAGATACCTACAACTAGTTACTAACAACTAGGTACCAGATACCAAGTACTAACAACCGACAACAACCAGATACCAAGTACTCACAACCGTCAACAACTAGGTACTAAGCATCATCAACCAACTACTAAGTACCTACAACTAGTTACTAACAACCAGTTACCTGATACTAAGTACTTACAACCACCTACCCATTAACTAGCTACAACCAGCTAACAACTAACTAAGTACCTACCAAGTACTAACAACCAACATCAACCAGGTACTAAGCATTATCAACCAAGTACCTACAACCAACAACAACTAGCTACCACCTACTTAGTACTTACAACCAAGTATAAGATACCTAGTACTAAGCACTGTCAACCAAGTACTAACAACTAGATACCAAGTACTAAGCACTGTCAACCAAACACTTACAACCAGATGACCACATGAAATTATTGGTTAAATATGAAAATAAGGGTTATATTTAGTTGTTAAGTAAATTATGGTGTAAAATTAAGTAATAAAGAATAATTAGGATAAATTAAGGAAAATTAAGGTTCAAAATTTAAAATTAAGTAACCAATGGTTCAAATTTAAATTAAAGCTAAAGGAGTAAATTAAAGTAATAATTTTTAAATAAGTAATGTAATAAGTAAATTAAACTAAGATTTTTAAATTTATTATCAAAAGATTGAATAACCACCAACTTTTTTGAGAAATGTAATTTATAATGAAAATTTAAATGGAAATTTTAATGGAATAATAATAATAATAATAATAATAATAATAATAATAATAATAATAATAATAATAATAATAATAAAAATAATAATAATAATTTAACAGTTACCAACAATCGGTTACTAAATATTTTTAACTAGGTGCTAGCAAATACTTTGAACATGATACCACGTACTAACTAACTCTCAAACAACCAAGTAAAAACAACTAACTACTTACACTCAACTAAATATTCTTTATTGTATTTTATGAAATGCTTTTTAAATTAATATTTTTTTATACAGCTTCTATAATAATTTTAATTACAATCAGTAGAAAAACCTTTTCAAATTTAACAAAAATGATGATTTTCATCAAAAACGAATAATTGTCAACTCATCACCACGTGAAATTCAAAATAATTAAAATTACAATGAATTCGAATTTACAAAACATTCTTCTTTTAAATGATAACTACTGACTTATTATTGCAAAGTAAAAATCACATTCAATAAATATTTATTGTTGATCAGTTTTATTATATATACTCTGAGTTTATCCGACAGGATGTTTTGACCTCCTAAGGGTACTGGTCATAAGGGTACTGGTCGTAAGGGTACTGGCCGTAAGGGTATTAATCGTAAAGGTACTGGTCGTAAGGATATTGCTAACTCTCAATCCCCTACCTACCCATTAACTAGCTACTAAGTACTAACAACCAGGTCTCAAAAAACTAAATACTAAACACTTACAACCAACATCAACCAGCTACTAAGCATTATCAACCTACAACTATATAACAACAATCAGTAAACAACACTGTACCAACTTCCAAATATAAGATACCAACAACTAGATACCAAGTACCAACAATCAACTAACCACACATAAAAATAATAGCAATTAAATACAAAATATTCTTCCCAGCTTGTTATGTAATAAAATAGTTTAAAATATCCTTCTCACTTATATTCCACCAATTCTCAATATTCCACTAATTATTATCACTAATATCCCCCCGATTTCCACTATTTATTCATTTGTATCCCCCGATTTTCCATTTTTTTTAATCACTAATATCCCCCCACCCCGATATTTAGTCAATTATATTCCGCCGATTTTGATTAATTATTCACTTCCCCACAAATATTTGTTTTAAAAGTTTTTTTATTAAATTTATGAATTTTATGAAATAATTTTAAATAAATTCAATTAATATATTTCCATTCTTATAAACCTTCATCTTATCTATGCCCATTCAATGATCCATTAATGAATTATTCTACCAATTATTTTCACCCATTTGAATTTATCATCGAGTAATGAATAATTTCCTCACTTTAATGAAGATTTTTACCACCTTCATTGTTAATTTTATCAAAGTTTAAAGAATATTTCTCTTTACATTTTACAATGCTTACCACTTTAGAATTTTTATCGAAATTTATGATAATTTGACTAATTCAATGAAAAAAATTTGAATGAGGTAATTAATATATACTCTGAGTTTATCCGACAAAATATTCTGTCCCCCTATGGTTATTGCTCACAAGGGTACTACTCACATTCAACATGTCGTAAGGGTATTTAATGCCTTTATTTGAATGATTATTTAGGCAAATTTGTTTAAGGCATTCATTGATAATTTTTAGAGTTGATGGTTTTAGTAAATATTCAAGTAAATTTCTATCATTTTTATGAACTTCTATCATTTTTATGAACTTTTATCATTTTTGTGAATTTCCATCATTTTTTGTAATTTTCTATTATTTTTGCAGATTTCTATCATTTTTGTGAATTTTTATCGTTTTTTGTGGATTTCCATCATTTTCATGAATTTCCTTACTTTTTTGTGAATATCCGTAATTTTTTGTGGATATGTATCATTTTCATGAATTTTTATCATTTTTGT
>CAUHTR010001508.1:0-37479 GCA_959609185.1 Schmidtea polychroa | reverse complement strand
TTTATCACCTCAAAGCGGTGAATTTAAATTTTTATATTTATTCAGGAATTAAATTTTCAAGTAATTATGTATGCAATTGCCACTGTATGCGACCTCGCTGAGAAAGAAGCACTAGCATCGAACTTTGTTTTCGAAATGCTTGCTTCTTCCTCAGTTGCGGCAGTCAGCAGTGGCACAATCCACACTTATCCTCATTCAGTTTGGTAATTTATATTGTTACATCTATTTTCACTAATGTTTCAGGTACAAGTTCGTCTTCATCAACGGAAACGTGTATCGTTACACGACATGTGCCGAACAATATCGATGAAATGTGCTATGGTTATTCATTAATCATTCAATCTCCAATGCCAAGCTCGAATTTCAAGATTACTCTATTTCGTTTTTTATTTTGAAAATTATTTCTTGTATTATTTTGCATTTGAACTGGGTATTTTACGTTTCTCATTCGCCTGGCTTTGTTCATGAAGATAAGTTAAAGGTTTCTCGCAGCATTGTTGTGAAATCACAGGAAGAAATTGTCCGTTTTTGAAATGTTCATTAGTTATCAATGGTACTATTATTGGTGTTCTTGCTGGTTTGGAAGATTTCGTAAATTTCCCAATTGTCAGTTTGATTGGTTTTGTGAATTTTGCTACGCACCGTATCAATTTTTAATGTAATCAGATTATAATATTTTTTGAAAATTAAATCTAACTGAATATTTATTTTATTTGTATATATTCTTTTTATTCATTCATTCTTATACTTTCTTATCCTATGTATAATAATAATAATAATAACATTGATAACTGTAATAATAATAATAGTAATAATAATAATAATGATGATAATAATAATCGTAGTAATAATAATAACGCTAAGGGTAATAATGAGAATAATAATGCATGCAAAATAAAAAAAAATTTTAGGATTATAGGACGACTAGAATTAACCTTAATTCCTGTTATTATACAACTTGGGGTCTTTATGGGGAAGGGTGGTCATATTTTTATAAGGTTATTTTATAAATCTATATATACATACACCCAACCACACCTATATATATATATATATATATATACATACACACACACACATATATATACATATATACATATATATATACATATACATATACACACATACCTATATATGGATATAATTTAAATTGATAATATTGATGTCGTTTTCCGGGGGGGGGGTGTTACTAAAAATAGATTTTAGTGATTTTCCGTAATTTTATTGGAAGATAGGGCCATTGAAACTAAATTTAGAGATAGGGGAATCCCAAAATCAATAACTTGTTTTATAATTTTATTTTTATGAAATAAAGATAATTATTTTAATAATATAATAATAATAATAATAATAATAATAATAATGATAATAGTAATAATAATAGTAAGAGTGATAATGTTACTGGTAACAATGCTAATAATAATAATAATAATAATTATAATAATAATAATAACAATAATAATAGTAATAATAATAATAATAATAATGATAATAATAATAATAACGATAATAATAATAATAATAAGTGTAAATTTATATTTTTATAAGATTACTACATATGGGGGTATCATTTACGAAAAATTATGGAATTATTTTTTTTTGGTTTGGTTTGAAATATAATTTAACTCTATACGAAGATGATATAATTCAGTATACCTAAGGAATAGTTAATGGCTACATGATTTGAAGGGGGGTCATTTATGAAAATTTTCAATTTATATTTTAAAATATAATATAAGTTAAATATATATTAAGATAAGTTAATTTAAAATGCTTAGGTAATGGGTAATGACTGTATAATTTTGAGGGGGTCATTCATGAAATTTTACAACTTATATTTTTTATTATAATGTAAGTTAAATATATATTAAAAATAAGTCAATTTAGTATGCTTAGGTAATGGGTAATGACTGTATGATTTTGAGGGGGGTCATTCATGAAATTTTACAACTTATATTTTTTATTATAATGTAAGTTAAATATATATTAAAGATAAGTCAATTTAGTATATTTAAGTAATGGACAATGAATGTATAATTTTGAGGGGGTCAGTTATGAACATTTCCAATTTAGAATTTTAAATATACTATAAGTTACATATATATTAAAATAAGTTAATTTAGGATATTTATGCAATGGATAATGAATGTATAATTCGGAGGGGGGTCATTTATGAACATTTACAATTTATATTTTAAAATATACTATAAGTTAAATATATATTAAGATAAGCTAATTTAGTATATTTAGGTGGTAGTTGATGACTATATGGTTTATGGGGGGTCTTTGATGAAAAATTTTCAACTATGATGTTAAAGTCAATCTAAGTTAAGTTAAATTTATAGTTTATATTTTAAAGCTAATATAATTTTATAATTTATATTTTTATGAAGTTAAATTTATAGTTTATATTTTAGAACTGATATAATTTTATAATTTATACCTTTAAGTTTATAATTTATATTTAGTGAAGTTCAATTTATAGTTTATATTTCTAAAGCTAATATAATTTTATAATTTGTATTTTTAAGTTTATAATTTATATTTTTATGAAGTTAATTTTATGGTTTATATTTTAAAGCTAATATAATTTTATAATTTATACTTTTAAGTTTATAATTTATATTTGGTGAAGTTCAATTTATAGTTTATATTTCTAAAGCTAATATAATTTTATAATTTATACTTTTAAGTTTATAGTTTATATTTTATGAAGTTAAGTTAAATTTATAGTTTATATTTTAAAGCCAATATAATTTTATAATTTATATTTTTATGAAGTTAAATTTATAGTTTATATTTCTAAAGCTAATATAATTTTATAATTTATATTTTTATGAAGTTAAATTTATAGTTCATATTTCTAAAGCTAATAAAATTTTATAATTTATACTTTTATAATTAACTTAGAGTTATAATTTATAATTTTTATCGTCAATACAAATTTGTAATTTATAATTTCAAGAAATTAAATTTATAATTTATACCTTTATAACTAACCATAATTTATATTTTGAAGAAATTAAATCTATAAGTACAATTCACATTTTTATGAAATTGAGAGGATAATTTATACTTTTATGGGTTTACGATTTATATTTTTATAGTTAGTTTAGAGTCTATTCAATTTAGTATAGAATAATGTGAAGATGTTGCCCGAACTTATAAGTTATAGATATGATATTAGTAGTTTATAGATAAAGAGACTTTATCAATATGTCTACGGGAGTTTGCGCATACCAAGACCATTACGATAGAGAAATTTAGTTTGCATCAAAATAGGTTATTTTGTGGGCATCTATAGATATTAGTTTGCTTACCAGTGCGATTGAGATTACAACATCTTAGGTCCTACTCATCGCATGAACTTTAGGTTGCAGTATTCTTACAGGGAATGGTTCAAAATTTTTAAGTCTTTAATTGCCTTAAAAAAATTTTGCGCAGGGATCTCCCTGTTATTTTGAGTTAATTAGTTTCTTAGGTTCACATTGAATTTATAGTTTAAGAGGGATTCGTTTAGAAATAACCAGCTACACTAGCATGTTGTATTGTGTGAAATTTGAGTCAGGGGATATTCCCGTTTATCAGTTCCTAATGTTGTGTGCAAAATAGTATAATTTAAGTGTTAATTTAGGTATGTAAGTTAACGAAAAGGTCGATTTAATTAAAATTTACCTACTTTCCCGACTACACTGAGTACGGTACGATAGGCCCTATTGTAATATGTATCCACAATTAGTTTCCCATAATTATTTCGTCCGCATAGTCCCTGTGACTATGCCAACTACCAAGAAGGATTTATACGCCCTACTCATGGTTAAACACCAATAGTTCGTGGCGACCTCTGGTTAAGATTATGATTTTAGTGCATGTAGGGTCGATGACCCGAAATCATTATGAACTGTGCATTCATAACTGACAAAGTGCATAGGTGCAGGTTTGGCTGGGATCTCGCTTCAAAATCATTGATAACCGACGATCTCATTCAAATCTACACCTCTATAATTAAATAGAAATAATGAAAACAAAGTTTCAATAATAATAATTTATAATTCACAATGAAATCGTCCTTACTTACAATCTCAGAAAAATCAAAAATTTGGCATAAGAGCAAGCATTTGCATTTGCATTTTTTTTTGCTTAAAAAGTGACGAAATGTGTTAGTTTATATAGCCTCTGTTTGACGTGTAAGTATACATGCGTGCATTGATGCAGTAAAACAAATTCAGATTATTTTAATTCTCGAACATTCGATTTTTAATTTTTAGCGATTTTGATGGCGATTTTTCAGTAAGAATTTTTGTTTTTATTTTTGAAATTTTATTTTCGAATTATTTTTTATTAAATTTGCCTCCATGATGGATTTCAGCATTTCCAGAAAATTCCATGCTAAATTTAATCTATTTCTTATTTTTAAATTGTTTTTTATGATTTCTTTTCTAAAATATTTATTTTTTATAAATTTTATTGGGTCGTTTCGCCGTCATGATGGATTTCGCCATTTTTATGAATTGTTCTGGATTTTTATTCAAAATATCGATATAATTTTCTTTACGTAAGATTTTATGAAGATTTTCTTTAATTTTTTTTTTTTTTTTACTAATCGCCTTTATTCGAATTTGTTTTTTGTTGTTTTATGTCTTTCGGTTATATTTGAGTAAGTTTTCGTGTAATACTTCTTGCTCGTGTTTTATTTTATTTTTAATTCAGATGTTTTATTTTTGGGTATATTATCTCTCTATTATCATTGTTTACTTGATGTTTTATATATTTTTATTTAAGTAAACTTAATGCTGGGTATGCGTGTTGTGTACTGACACATTTCGTCCCATTCCCAACTTTGGGTCTAGAAATCAGTTCTAGCCCAACAAATTGATGAAGTTTACATATATACAAATTTCAATATGACCTATCTGAATATCAATTGAAGAATGCTTTAAATTTTTTTAATAATTTTGGAGGAATAAAAAAAACATTTGTTTGTTCAAAGTAAATTTTTAGGAAGTTATGTGTTAAAGCGCAAATTTTGTTTTTTTCACTGTAAATACTTTTAAATAAACATTTGAAATTTTATGTGACATATTACTAAACTTTGTAAAAATTTGAATTAAAATCAACTATTTATTAGTCATTAATAAAATCATTAAACAATTTTTAATATATACAATTCATTTACATAAATATTAAGAATATTAAGAATATTTCATTTGATTTTTAGACCAAAATGAATGGGACAAAAAAGTCGGAGGTATGGAATAATTCCAAAAAGATTGGAAAGGACATGCAATCATTGTAAAAAATGTTGACCTGCAAAGGATCATCTACGAGTAATCTTCACAATCATCTGAAAGTAGTTCATCAAATAATACTGCACAAGAAATCAGAAACGAATCAAACGACCGATAAAAAAGAAACATCTGGACCCTCCTCCTGTCCACAAAAACAAGCCAGTCTCTTTAATTTTGTGAAAAGGAGCAGTTTGGAAGAAATAATAGCAAAACTTGCTGCACATGACTATTAAAACAGTATTGCTTATACTTAGTTGAAAATAATTAGAATCTTTTTCTAGTTTAAATGTCAGTATGCATTTCCCAAATTGATTGTTGAGAAATATTTTGATTCATTTAGAACATCTAGAAATTCTTTCATATTTAGAATGGAGAATATTAAAAGCTGCTAACACATCTTCTAAATTATTTTTTAAATCCGGTTCAAAAGTTAACGACGTAATTCCAAGTATTTATTATATGACATATTGTATAATTTTAAACAAATTTTCAGCGTTGAATAAAATATTTTCAAAACCATTTATCAAAATATTTCAATATTTAAAACATATTTATTTAAAATTTTTTCATTAATAAAACTTCTTTTTTAAAAAGCTATTTTAATTTTAAATTCAAAAATTTCAACTTAAAAAATCCAATTTAAAAATTATTTAAGAGTTATTTTAATAGTCAATTATTTACAATTTAAAATTATTTTGATAAATCATTGAAATATTTAACTCTTAGCTGAAAACACCTCACATCCCCCTTCTTTAAGAAATTTCTTCATCTTTTCAACATTTCTTTGAAGCATTTTCCCACTTTGGTCTTGTAGCAGATATCGGCGATCATGGATCTTCTGCATTATTCTGTATGGCCCTTCGTATCTTTCCTTGTCTTTCGTTCTTGATTCTAGTTTTACCAAAACCTCTTCTACAATATTGAATGATCTGTTTGTCTGCGTTGTTTCTCTTGTATCTTCTTTTTGTGAAATCGTCGCTTTACTATGAAATTGTTCTCGGGCTATTTTTCTTCCAAATATTACTTCTGTGGGACCTCAGCTTTTTCCATCGTCTTTATTATTCGGGTTTTCATTCTTTACACTTTTGCGTCTTCGTGTGCCAATAAACATTGTGTTCATGTTCCACATGTACTCCTCGACAACATATCTGCACTTGCATGATCAGTACCTTTTCTATACTCTATTTTAATATCCAGACTACTGAGGTAGTTAATCCATGTCTGTAATTGCGTTGTTATTGGTTTCTTTGTGGATAACATAAACTTGATAGCTTTATGGTCCGTTCTCAAAATGAACCGTTTTCCATATAAATAATGATTGAAGTGTTGACAACTCTTTCCTTGTTATGCAATATCGCAGCCGTTGTCGTCTTTCTGTGATAATACTGCTCCAATCGTGTCAAAACTCGCATCAGTATCCAGAACGAATTCTCTTTCGAAATCTGGATAGTCGATTCCGCTTAATTGGGACAAATCTCAAAGAACCGAAACCAAACCAAGAAACCAATAGTAAATTTATATGTTTAATTAGGACAACATTCCGCTTAATTGGGAGAGTAAATTTAAGATCACAACACATATTATGTTACACATATTCTCAAGAAAAAATATGTACAAAGAATTTGATATGATGCGTTGTCTCACATCTGATTGGCGCTAAATTGGGACAAAGTGCCCAAGTCCCGATGTGTCTCAATTAAGCGGAATCGACTGTATATATATTTTGACGTTTGAAAATTTATAATTACATTGCAATTATTTTATATTGTAATTTATTAAGATTGTATGTGAAGAAATAAACGCGATATTGATATTTATTTCCACTTACACTAACTGTCTAATCCTGTCTTTTTGCCAAAGTGATTATATTAAAACAATTACATTTCTTAATTTAATTATCGCACTGTAATAATAAATAAATTATAAACTAAATTAACACAACTAATTGGAAAATTAAAATTATTAAATGAAGCATTAACATAGTTAAATGTCAAGCTCATACTACCTTGAGAACCTTGATATCATATTCAATAAATATTTCCAAATTGCTCCACTTTGATAAAACATTTCTCATTTAACATCTTTTGATATTACTTACCGTATTAGCCCGAATATAACGCGACAATTTTTAACATTTTATTTTTATTAAATTTTGGTTTAAATTAATTAAATTTATTGTCATGAATATAACCTATGTATCACTTTTAATTACCTAACCAAACGCTTATCTGATTGAATTTCCGTTAATTTTAATTTTTTTATGAGTATTTATTTTCTAAATTCGGGTTCGCGTTATATTAGGGCTAATACGGTAATTTGTTTTAATTTATTATTTAAAAATAACTCGAGTATTTATAACCCATTATATTTTTTCGAAAGACAGAAAAATTATAAATATAGCATGATAGGTAAATTATTTAATTTGTGAGTCTAGCTAGCATTTAAATAATATAGTTTCTATAATAATTATTACAATTTATCAATTAATAATATTATTGGACTAATTTATACACCATCGGTTCTTTTCGTAAATTGAATAGAGACATTTTCACTCATGCGTGTTACCAAGCCATAAACTTTATTTACTGCTTGCTGTGAATTTGTGAAGGTAAACCGGTATTTCCCTACCAATTGAATCAACCAAATAGATAATTCCAAATAAGAAAATCTAATAAATATTTAAAGAGAAAACTTTGATTTGTAATTCGTTCTTATGATTACCTTTCTCCTGGGCATTTTCTCTTGCCAGCAAATCCAAATGGAACAAACGCGAATGATGGGAAATTGCTATCGAAAAATCTTTCTGGATTAAACTGATCTGGATTGTTAAATATTTTTTCATCTTTCAAAGAAACTCCTAAAGCTAATATTATCGGAGTATTTGCAGGTACTTTATAATTTGATAGATATCTGTCTTCATCTGAAACACGCGCTGCATAGGGAGCTAACTGGCTCAATCGTAATGTTTCGTCGATACAAGCTTTTAAGTATTTTAAGTCCAAGATTGATTTATAACATTCAACGGTATTCTGAAATGAAATTTGTCTCTTTGATATTTCTTTGAATAGATTTTCCTGGCATTCTGGGTACTTGGCAAGGTAGTATATACACCATGACAATGCGTTTCCTTGAAATAAAGTGATTTCAAAATAACTGACTTAAATGATTTTTCTCGTAGAGTATTATTATTAATTAATATATTGCAAATACATACAATTTTCAATGTGTAACATGTCGAACTCTTAGTGACTAAAAAGCATTAAATCAAGTTTTTAAAAAATAGAGTAATGTGATATTCCATCAAATTTCTAATTGCAGGGTAGTTTCAAGTCTAGTTGGCTTCCTTTAGTACCATGTAAAGTAGGTATGTAGGAGCCCCTAACCCAACGAGGATGGTATTTAAATTTTTTACTCACATACTAAAATATTTATCCCCTCCCAGAAAAGGTTTTTTTTTGATTTCACAGAAATCTCCTCGGCGGATTTCAAAGATTTATAGTTCATTCTTTTCGGACAAACCTCTTCTACAAATTGCTTTCACCTATTTACTAGAAAAGAACTTCCAAAAGGTTTTTCTTAATTTTTCCAAACTCTTCTCGACCGATTTAAAACATTTATAGCTCATTTCATTTACAATAATCTCATCTAAAAATAAATTTCCATGATTTACTAAGAAAACAACTTTTTTCTTTTACAAAGACATAAATTTCTTTCGAATTTCAAAGATTTATGGCTCATTCGATTCGCAACAGTCTCCTTTAAAAGTAATATAAAATTTTAACATATTTCAAAGATTAATTGATCATTCGATTTCCAACAATAAGTCAAATTAAGATGCAAAGCTATACAATGCTTAACCAAACTTATATTATAACGAAAACCAATTAATTATAAATATTTATTATACAGCTTACTAAGGGAAACGCAGAAGTAGTAGTACCCAGGACAATGATTCACCCAAAAGTTCAAACTCGCGGGAGCGTAAAGGATAACTTTAAAATCAGGTGTGGATGAACGGAACTGCATGAGTAGGTGCAATGAATAATGTCGTGTGGATGTTATAATTAGTTTTCAGTGATGGGTCCTTCGAAATGTTTCAAATTATTTAGCTACAAGTGCTCAAAATTCGATGAAAGAGAAATCGATAACTTAAGACAACAAATGACTGCATTAAGCTGGCGTGTTTCAGGCTCGATCGAATGCACGAAGCACAAGAACGAGTGTTTGTCTAGAGATCACACGTGATAACTTGATCACGGAAAACAAGCGCAATGCCTCATGATAAGCAAACAGAGCCGGATACTAATGAGTCATTAGTAATGACAGTATATAGCGAGTCCGAGTTCTAGAGTCGGATACCAAAACTATGGATGATGGAAAGGAATAATATCATCTCTACGCATTATTTTCCCAAGGCAACAATTTCTCATAAGGTCGAAACTCTAAAGATGGCTTTCACTCCAAAGAAAATCAAACCAAGTTGAGAGAAACGGTTCAGGAAGCAAAGGTGAATGTGTTCATCCAGGATGATTGCTCAATTTGGAATGTTATGCTAATTTAATAAATGTGTTTCATCGTATCTTAAGTTTGTTTCAATCACGATTTTTTTGGACATATCAAGGGTATACGAGTAGCGGGATAGTTTACGACTAGGTGAGGCTATTTAGAGAGCGTGCAATCCCTTTTATCAGTGGCGGAGAATAAATGCGGTGTATTCATGAAGGGTAGTTGTGTTAACGAGGCTAATCTGCCCGTAGATTTACAGGCTTCATGTGCAGTACCGACGTTAGTGCAGAAAGAAACCTACAGACAAGGTACGTGAAATAACAACGACCAATATGGTTCCTAGGGACAACCGACATCTAGTCCCTAGATAAACTCCTTTTTAATCGCTATGGCAATCCCTAAGCCGCCAACATAAATCAATAAGAGTGTATACGAATATTATTAATCAAAGGTTGTATTAATCAATATTTTTACATAAAATTAATAGTTCTACAGAATAAATGATTTTCAATTTTTTGGAAATAAAAATTAGTATTTCAAGTAAATAATTAAAATAAATTAATAAAATATAATAAACATTATGAAAAAAAGTAATTTAAAAAATTAAAACTAAAACCAATTAGCATATTTTTAATAACATTGTGATAACCTTGAAAGTTAAATGAGATCAAAGTGCGCGGAGTGAAAATGAAAAATTATAAATAATTATATATTTTTATCTTAGTTACAAAATTATCATTGACACTTATTCAATTACTAAAAATGAGACTTCGTATTTTATTCTCCATGTAATTTTTCTCAGAATAATTTGATTTATTTAATACTAAATATTTATGTTGGGGCTGGGTCCGATGAGAGATAGCTATAAAAGGGCTAAGATTTCAATAATTTAGAATTATAAATAAATAATTACTATAAATAGAAATTAAGAATATATAAAAACTATATTTAAATAAATAATTACAATAAATATAAATATTATAAAAACAGTATAAATTAATTTATATGGTAATTACTCGGGAAAGCAACGGGTAAAAAGCGGGAACAATGTTTGAAAATATTTGAAAAAATTTTATTTGCACATCGCACATTCAAATGAATCTGGTTTTTCAAATTTAACTTCCTTCAATTTCTTTAATTTTTTGGATTTGTTCGGTTTGTTTGATTTTTTTGTAGGTGGAACAGCGGATTTGCAACAATAACAGATTGAATTATCGATGACTTCGGAATTTCATGACGGTCAAGTGAAGTTTGTTCTGTCTGCATTGGCGATTGTTCCGCTTGATTTCCAATTACTTCTCCCATTAGAGCATTTAATTCATTTAGGTCCGCATCGTCTGCGGGAATGATGTCGATATCGCCCATTCTTAGATGCTTCTTTCCGGATGTTTTATCGAGTCGCTTTTTTTTGTTTTTTTCTTAGCTGTGTCAAGTTCATTGGTCGACGCGGGATCATAGATATGATAACAGTTTGATATAGCTGGGCAGGAACAAGAAATTGTAGGGAAAAGCTGTACCAAACGTGGTTTAATTGTTCCCTGGATTGTACAAACAGCCATCTGAGAATTTAAAAAGATGTTATTTGATTTAATAACATGTGCCGCTCTTTCATTCGTCGATGTGTTTATTGATTCAGAACAATTCGTCACAGAGTTAATTGTTTCGGAAGTTGTTGAACTAGACTATTGTTGGGGTTCTTCTATTGTGGTAATCTGTACGTTTTGATGATTTCCTTCGCCTACTGTTGTTGGACATCCGGAAGAACGAATTATATCTACTATTTCTTTAGGAGTTACGACAGGTTTTGTTCCTGGAATCCATGGATTCTGTGTCAATCCTTCTTGTAATTCGTAATTTCCTAATCCGCTGTATCCTTAATTTCTGTCAGTTGATATTCTGTCAGTCTAAGTAGACTAGGGGACATTGAATTGATTGGTGCTTCCTTCCAGTCTTGTAAACGTTTGAGAACAGTGTTGAAAGCCTCCGATTGATTGGTTGTAGCACGACTGAGGTTGAAATGTAGAAGTTCCCACAATCTCAGATGAAGTAAATTGACGTGGACAGATCTTGTGTAATACTCAGAAAAAGGCTGGCTTCATTTTGACATCATGTCGATAAGTTGATCCTTGTAGGCGTTTAGAGATGGGGATTCAAGAAGAGAAATTATGCAATCTAAATAGAATGAAATTTCATCGCTCTTCGTCACACTGTGAACTTCTTAGCCACCGCTTAGCATCCTGTTGAACATGATTCCAGCATAAGAAGGTTTTCAGATTAGGAATATCTTTAGTTATGGCATCAGTAATTGCTTTTTCCTGATCAGTCATCATAACCACGTTGTTTGCTGTGTTTATCTGCGGACATATCTTCTGTATACGGCAGAAAAGACAATACAATGACCCAAATTAAAGAATGCGATGGTAAATTTCATCGGAAAATAATAACTGAAGAACATATATCGATTATAGCCGAACCAGGAGCTACATATTTCGGTCACATTACACCAACTGCAGGGTCAAGCAAAGTTATCACGGCTGAGTTGATTGCATATTTGAATAAAAGAAATGTTGACACGAGTGGCATAAAAGCAATAGGTTGTGATGGGACAGCCACTAATACAGACATTCGAGGAGGCATCATTCGATTACTTGAAGTAACGTTACATCCGAAATGGTGTGTGGTCCAGAAAAACGCGACGGATTCATTAGAGCACGCTTGGAATCGAGATCGAAAATGCCAAAACTGGACACCAAAGCCCAACATCATTTGTAGTTATAAAAACATGTTAGACAGTTTGCATGTGGTTTCCCTTCACAGATATGGTTCTTATTACTTGTAATGTTATGTACAGACTGTTAAAAAGTTAAACCATAACATAAATATGTTACTTATAAAAAAATGTTTTTTTTAAAGATTATTGCTTTTTTATCGAAATATGCCTATACTTTAGGTCAATTGTGGAACCTTAAGATATGCTTTAAATTGTCTAATTGTTTGCCACATTACTAATTGCATGTGTTACCAAGTTTTTATAGCTATCCAAACAAGATATTAAGAAAAAAAAATTTTCACTCCACCCTACTGTATATGCCTAAAAATGAATCGTGTGTTTCTTGTAATTTTCTTTCTAGGATCAAGTAGTCAAGTGGAATAACTGGCTTTGAATCAAAGTCAGTTTCTATGAATAAATATACTGACAAGTAAAAGTCTCCAAGTTGGTGGGTTACAGGTAAGCATACATTTTTCCTATTCGCGCTGTTTCCAGCGTAACCCAGAATACAAACGAATGTTTCTACGCTTGATACCGGTTGAGTGATCAACATTGGTACTGTATCAACAGGTTGAGTGCTCGCAAAAAGTGAGCGCGCTATCCGCACTAAAATTGTCGAGCACTCCTTGGGTTCACGGACTATCATTAGAAGATGTGTGTCCAATTTGCTCTGGTCCCTCAATTTAATTGTTTTCCCAAATTCTAGAAACTTTCTCTCCATCTCATCAAACATACTCTTGAAATTTTATTGATCTTTTTTTTGGCTAACTTACGCCCAAAAATTCTGAGGTACTGAGATTATTCGCTTAAGAAATTATTCCTCAGTGTAATAAATTTATGTTTAATTTTAATTCCCTAAGAACTTAAGGAATTACCAACGTTGATTTTTGTTCTAATAATTTCTATCAATTCTAAATTATTTTGTCGCCCTAATTTAAAAACAAAAACTTGGTTACTGGCTTTTCTAGGCGATTCTTGATGATGATGATGATGATAAATTTGATTAATAAATTTGTATCGGACTATGTTCCTAGTTTTTCTATATTATATAAAGTTGAATTAATGTATACAGTTTTTTTATTATTAATGAATAATCTTATTGTTTTTTGAATTAATAATATAGTTGTTTAGTTTCGTTAATTATATATTAATTGGTTTTATTTTAATTTTAGATAATACATTCCTTTGTGCAGATATATGTATATATATATATATATATATATATATATATATATATATATATATATATATATATATATATATATATATATATATATATATATATATATATATATATATATATATATATATATATATATATATATATATATATATATATATATATATATATATATATATATATATATATATATGTGTGTGTTACGTTCCCAATAGTGTATTTGTGTATAAATAACCAATTTGAGTACCCAGGTATACTAATTGGATTTATTATTTTTTTAGAATATTGCCATTTTCCAATTAAAGTGCCCGGGTATTATATTCAGAACTTTACGGTAGAAGTCGTACGCCAAAGCGAGTGAATCATAACTCCGTGCTACCTATGTGTTATTACTATTATATAAAACACGCTCACGGTAAATATACGCCATTAATATACTACGTCATTAAAATTGTTTCCTGTCGTCGGTAATAAGTGTATATTTTGTGTCCTGCATAATTATTTTATTTGTTAGCTAATTTCAGCGTCATTTTTTTGCATATAAAGGATAGTACAGATACGTTCCGGCACCTTTTTTTCCAGAAAAAAGCACTGTAAATTCTATATGTTAAGTTGGATTTAACATTTGTATAATTTAGGTTAGATGGGATGAATTTCTGGATCATCACTCCTCAATAGCAATTTCATAGATAATGAAGGCTACTTTGATCTGATGATGTGCAATTCGCTTACAATGTGAAGAGATGAAATAAGTATTTTAGATATAGTTTGCTAATTTTAATCTATTGAGCCAATATTAAGTATTTTAGTTGAATTACATTTTTTATTGTCCTTATTCGTAATTAAATTGATGTTAGGAAAACCTAAATAAAGTTGGAATTTTTATGCGATTTTTGATTTTCTATTAACATTAATTGTTGGAACCTTGTTAATGAATAGTTGGATTAATAAAGTTGGTGATTCTACATCGACACAATCATCATTTAAGGACGATAAAAGTAGTAAGTTTTTGTCAGAATTCATAAGCTGAGAATTTATTAACTCGGTTAAATGCTATTTTTAAAAATAACTGAAATTGCTCTAGTCGGAATGATTCGGAACATTTTAGAATTGAAGTAAATTTTTACAAAAAACATATTTTTGTTATTCCCCACTAGTTGGATTTTTGCTCTTTAACAATTATGCAATAAAGTAAGTATAAAAATCATTTTATTCGTCAATTAACTGGTTAGAATCAGAGTTAAGTGTATTGTAGTGATTTTGAGTCTGGGGGTTGCCCCCGTTTAAGATCCTAGTGATATGTAATATACGAAATTTTTAATGTCAGTTTAAGTGTATTAATTATTTGTGCAAAATGGTCGGTTAATTAAAGTTTACTTACTTTCGTGGCCGCACTGTGCTTACTACGATAAGCCCTAATGCTCTATGACGGTCATTTGACCTCTTTAATTATCATCATTTTGCTTGTTTGCAAGTCGTAACGACTATGCCAACTACCAAGAAGGGAATTTCCACACTACTGTATGGTTTTCACCATTTTGTTCGTGGCACCCTTCTTCATTTTAGGTGCTTATTTGGTCATAGACCCGTAATCGTTGAGGGTTGTGGACCCAACAACGAAAAGGTGTATAGGTGCAGGGTTGGCTGTGATCTCACTTCAAAATCAATGATAACCGATGATCTCACTCAAACCTCTGTAGCTAAACGAAAAAATGAAAATGAGGTTTAAACAATAATAATTTATAATTCACAAAATCGTCCTTACTTCCAATCTAAGAAAAATCAAAATTTTGGCATAAGAGTAAGCATTGAAAAGTGATGAAATGTGTTAGTTTATATACCCTATTTTTTGTGTGAAGTGCATTGTTGTAGTAAAACAAATTTGAATTTTAATTCTTGAACATTCGATTTTTAATTTTTATCAAATTTGATGGCGATTTTTCAGTAAGAATTTTTGTTTTTATTTTTGAATTATTTTTTATTAAATTTGCCTCCATGATGGATTTGGGCATTTCCAGAACATTCCATGCTAAATTTAATCTATTTCTTATTTTTAAATTGTTTTTTGTGAATTCTTTTCAAAAGTTTTATATTTTAAACTAAAATATTTATTTTTTATAAATTGTATTGGGTCGTTTGATGGATTTCGCCAATTTTTATGGATTGTTCTGGATTTTTATTCAAAATTTTGATATAATTTTCTTTACAAAGATTTTATGGAGATTTTCTTTAATTTTCTTTTTAATTTTTACTAATCGTCTTTATTCAAATTTGTTTTTTTTATTTATGTCTTTCGGTTATATTTGAGTAAGTTTTCGTGTGTTACTTCTTGCTCGTGTTTTATTTTATTTTTAATTCAGATGTTTTATTTTTGGGTATATTATCTCTCTATTATCATTGTTTACTTGGTGTTTTTATATATTTTTATTTAAGTAAACATAATGCTGGATATGTGTATTGTGTACTGACACATTTCGTCCCCTTCCTAAGTTGGTGAGGGTTAGAATAGTCGAATATGGAAGCCAAAAAAATCGACGTCAAAGAAAAAAAGCTTTAACTGGTTAAAATCGTCGCCAATGTTGAAACCCGATAAAATCGTTGAAAATGTAGTACAAAAAAATAGCCGGCAATATTAAATCCAAAAAAAAAATAGTCGAATCTTTAGGGGTCAAAAATAATACAATTTTTTTTAAAAGGGTGTTAGTTAACTGGGAGATGTTATTACTGTAGTATGTAGTAAATATTCTAGATGTATTTATAATTAAATACCGGGGGGAGAGTTTTTTTTGTATTTTTTATAATAATGTATTTACAAACCCTTTAGTTATACATGGTACTTGCTAAATTTGAAATAAAACCAACAAACTAAAAATAAAATACACAAAAAATTATGCAAAAAAAAATATTGCAACTTTTATAAAACTATATATATATGGCCTTCAACACTATTTACTAACAACATTTAAAATTATCTAAATATTTAATAAATTAACAAATATCCAACATAATTTTATAATAATAACATAATACTATAATTAATGAATTTTAACTTTTTCCACAAAATTATTTAAATTAAATTGTCGACGATTTTTTTGGGATTCTTATATCAAGTTATCAACTAATTTTTTGGCATTTGTTGAATGTCGGTTATTTTTTGGGTTTGCAGTCGGCTAATTTTTCACGATCTGTCGACTCTTTTTAAGACTTCCATATTTGACTATTCTGACTTTCTTCCCTAAGTTTGGGTTTAGAAATCAGTTCTAGCCCAACAAAGTTGTGTCATAGGACATACGTTGTGTGAGAAGATTTGAGTTGGAAGATAGCGTGTTCTTGAAGATTTTGATGTCATCAGGATGATACGGACAGATCGGGGAACGTAGTGATACTTGGAATGAAATTCGAATCCTGTGCAAGCTCATGCAGATTAAAAAGAGCATCTCTTGACAATCTTCCACGATTTCTTTGTATTTTCATACAACTTATGACTTATTAGACGTTTGTTGGGACAGCTGCTGCTTGGTTGACTTTATTAGCACCGGAACTGACTAGCGTTTCGTAGAGTCGAGAAGGTGCAGAGGATGACGTAGACTCGATGTATCTCAGAAACAAAAATAATTAATATAAAAAGAAGTGTAATAATCACAGGAGAGAAATAAAATCGCTATGCTTAAATCGATATTTATTTGAAAGCAATAAGTAGAAACTTAAACTCCAACTGTAACCAGATTATCAGAAAGCAACTAAGAAAAATATTAACAGCTGTTGAAGACATTAATAATTTAATATCAACTAGCTGACGTTTTGAATAACTATAAAAGTGAAAATGAGAAATCAGAATTAGTTAATAATTTGTTGAAAAATTTATTAACAGAGAATCCTCAAGGAGATAATTTATCAAATAATAGATATTAACCATAAGGTTAATTTATATACTTATTTAGTAATTTAATAAAGCACACCCGACCACAAGTATCAACATTTCCTCTTTATTTTTCTTGTCGGTAATAAATTTGAGAAGAGAAATAAAATAGGTAACGGTAGAACAACATGGTTCTACACGATCACGTAAAATTCGGAACTCTCCTAACTTGAACATTTCTTATTAGTACATCGCTGTGAGGCAATTAGACCTATCGTGTGTCATCTTTCTTTAGGACGGTTTGTATAACCGATATCTATACTTTAATTAAAGCAGCGGCATTTTTGAGTAACATATATTACAATTTTGTAAAGTCATTGTGCATATATAAATACATTTTTGAAAACAGAAAACTAGTATTGTCATATTTAATCTATATCCTTTATCTATACCTACACGCTATTTATCTTTTGGAGTCAGATAAATTAGAAATTGTGTTAGATATCTTTATCCACAAGATCAATCCTAACATTTAATGGAAAATTTATAAGTAAAATATTACGTTAAATTTCTTTTTCAGCTTCATCACTTTATATTTTATATTGTCAACTTATTAATAAATGAATCAGATTCCTAAATCTTTATTATATTAGAAATTACATAGCTTATTAGTATTTTAATATTATTATTATTGTTATTATTATTATTATTATTATTATTATTATTATTATTATTAATATTAACATTATTATTATTAATATTATTATTATTTTTACTATTATTTGTATTATGATAAGTTATACTAAATTATCTATGCAAAAATATTTGTCGGCAGCAGGTAACTCATCTTATAACGAGTATTTATAATAATATAAAAATAAATTCTTTCATTAAAGATTCAAATGTTAACTTTTTATGCTTTCTTCTAATCGTTTATTATATGCTTAATTAGACTTAAATAATTCGTTATTAATTTATGTTTAGCTTGACCTCAGGAGAATGCGAAGATTATAATACTTTAAAATTTTCAAATAGCATTTCAGTGTATGTAGGTTGTAGGCCGCTAAGTTTTTTGATTACCCGAATAAATCAAATCAAATTTTAAAGTGATGATTTCTTGCTAGCAGCATTAATTAAATGTTAAACAATTAAATGATAATTAAAGCCTTTTACTGCGAATTATATATTCAATAAAATGAAAGAATTTTCAACTATAAAAATAGTCCTTTTCAATTTCCTAGAATTTAGTTGTTTCAATTTTCAAATACTTTTTGATCTTCTCTTATTTCCTTTATGTTTCTTCTCATTGGTTAAAAATTTTGGTTAAAATTTTTTAATAAACTATATCAAAATAAAACTTTTTAAGAATTTAAAATTTTTTTAAATTAAATTTCTCTAAAACTTAAAAAAACATTAAAGATTTTTAAGTTGTTAAAGCTTTTATAGCTAGCTCATAGAATTTTTTAATAAATAATATCATAAAATATTTATAATTTGATTCACATCAAATTTACAGTAAAAATATGTTAAGTGGGTTACTACAAAAACTAAAATAACCTGTTGTGTGAAAGCCTCCAATAATGTATATCATAACTTCATTTTCTATCAGATGTCGGTTAAGTTCACGATGATAAAGAATTATGTAATCTATGAGTAACAATTTTTCATTTTCCAAATCATAATTCTCTAGAAAATCTAATCTTTTATTGATTATCTCTCCTATTATCGAATAAAATTGATTTTTATCTTTCTGGAATTGAAACTCTTCCTTGTCGGAAAGAACTTTACATTCAACGAATCTCTTTTCCAAGCCAATAAATACACTTTTATATAAAGCGATTATTGTATCACAATATTCTGGACTTTGTTCTGGAATAATGCAAGCTTTTAATATAGATTTGACGGCTATAATATAGCACCAATCTTCAATTGAATTAACTGTTACTTTTGGGTCGTGCCAGTCTTCAAGATTTGATTTACCGACACTTTCTATAGTAGAAATATACCTAAATATAAATTTATTTTAAATATGAAAATATTATATGAAAGTATACATTAAGGTATTCAAAGATGAACACAATAAGTACATGCTCACCCCTTAAATCCAATGAAATGAAAACGTGATAAATTGTAAGTAATTATATTGGAAACTGAATTTTTCAGTAGATAGATGTTATCACAAGCTGCTATTCTAAAGATGAAGACAGTTTATAAGGCATTGCTTACGGTAAGGTTAACTTTAACAGAGTGGGTAAAGATTAGGTAACCTTAATATCAGAATTTATACTGTGGAGAAGGCAACTTAAATTCTATAATTTCAAAGATATTTAGTAATAGCTCATTTAAACATACAGTAAACCCTCCAACTGCGCGGTTTTTCATTGCGCGGTTTCGCAATTGCGCGGCCAAACCTTTAATACCAAAATTTCGATCTGCGCGCTAAAAATTTCGTAGCTGCGCGGTTTTTTTTTTGTCTATTTTAACAAGAAAAATCATGTCAATTTAATTTTTTATGGTGAATCCCGTAAAACTACGAATACATATGGTAGTGAAAATAGTGATTCATCGTATTTCGATGCACTGTAATTTTTTTATGGAAAAAATTATGGCCAGAAAGCTGCATTAGAGAAGCTGTTGTTGAAATGCCAGAAATTGTGGAAATTGTGACTTTAGGTAGAACAATTGGTGGGGACGGTTTTCAAAATTTAGAATCAGAAGATATCACGGAAGTCCTTGTGTCAAATGAAGAAAATAATACTGTTGACGATATTTTGACACAGTTCGGCGGTAATAATGATGAAAATGATGAAAGTGAAGAAGATGTACAGATTACAGAAGAGAAAAAGTTTACTACCGAAAAACTATCAAGTTTTTAAAACTTGGTAGTCAACTTGAACAGCAAGCTCTTAATATAGACCCTGATATGGAGCGTGCCTTAAAATTTCGGAGAAATCTGACAGCAGCTTTAGCACCATATGCTGAAATTTATAAAGAAAAACAAAAAGCTGGTAAGCAATCAGTGTTAACAAGCTTTTTTCAAAAAATTATACAATCACAGCCAATAGAATCAAGCTCATCAGCATGTAGCAGTGATTAATATAACGTTACTTATGTTAATTTTTATTTATGTTTAGTCGTTGAATTGAGACTGTTTTTTAGTTCTTGTATTGTTTTTTATAATTTTTATTTATGTTAAATTTTTATTAATTTTTATAATAGTAAAAAATAATTAATTTAAATATTTAATTAATTAATTAAAAGTGGTTAAATAAATTTTCATTTGACAACCTCAATAGATCATTAGAATCTTAGGCGACAAAAAAGAGTGATAATAAATTAAATGTAGATTTGTCCATTAAGGTTCTTTAGGTAGTTTCTTGAAATTTAATTACAGGGTGGCACAGATAAAGTGAAGCACAAGTTTAACTACTTTATTTTTTCTTGCCTAATGATATAGCTTGCGCAATTATATAAATTTTTAATATTTGAGTTTGTTTTAATATTTTAATATTTAATTATAATATGAGCGGTTCCTTAAATTTAAGTTAATGGCATTGGAATTCAAACGACAAAGAATTTTAAATTTATTTTTGGAGGGAAAGCATCAATCGGAAATTTTAAAGTTAACGAAAGCAGAGGGCATTTGCCGTTCGTTGGTATACAGAACCTTAAAAAGGTACAAAGATTCCGGCACAGTTGTACCACCAAAGAAACCTGGTCGAAGCCGGACCGTTCGTACTCCCAGGCTAGTTAAAGTTATCCGTGAACGGATTCGCCGAAAACCAGCCCAGTCGGCCAGAAAGATGGCAAAGAGTCTTGGAATATCGCGAATATCTGTATCTCGTGTTCTTAAAGAAGACCTTGGACTTACACCTTACAAGAAACGGCGTGTTCATGGTTTATCCGACACAAATAAAAAGAAACGAGTCACAAGATGTAAGGACTTATTATCTCGGCACGCTGAATCAGTAATCCTGTTTACTGATGAAAAACTCTTCGTCCTCCAACAGTCACACAATACTCAAAATGATCGAGTGTACTCGCCATCAATTACCGATATCCCTAGTCATTGCCGCACGGTCCAGCGTTTCCAAGGAAGTCCTTCTGTGATGGTTTACGGAGGTATTTCCAAAAAGGGTCGTTTGCCTCTGAAATTCATAGAAAAGGGTGTCAAAATTAATTCTAAATATTATTTAGAAGAAGTATTACAACGTCATGTGATGGCGAATGCCTTTAAATTGTTTGGAAATGATCCATGGGTATTGCAGCAGGATTCTGCGCCCGCACATGCCGCTAAAATAGTTCAGAACTGGTGGCAAGTCAAATTTGCCTGATTTCATTAGCAAGGAACAATGGCCTTCATCATCTCCGGATGTAAATCCTTTGGACTTTTGTATGTGGGCCTTAATGGAACAGCGTCTAAATAATCTAAAACCAATGAGTTTGGATAAATTTAAGTGCTTACTTCAGAAAATTTGGATTGAAATACCTGAAGAGCAGGTGCGTGCCGCATGTGAAGCATTCCCACGCAGATTGATGGCCATTGTCAAAGCCAAGGGTGGCCACATTGAAATTTAATTAATAAATGTGAAATAGATGGAGACTTCGTTTTAAATCTTTTAAGATTTTTCAAATGTATTTTAAAAAATCATGTTAAAATGAGTTTTTTCTTTGCTTCACTTTTTCTGTGCCACCCTGTATAATAAACCGAACATTTTCTACTTCAAAATATTTGAAAACTTACTTAGGAAGGGCTAGTATTTAATTGAGCATTAATATAATAATGATTTAGCATTAATTAAATAACATAGAAATTATTTTTGAGCATTAATTTTTTTAAAGAACTACATTAATTTAAATGAAAAAAAACATTGATCAGTTTAAGAAAAACCATTAGACAAAAAAAATACCATTATTTATTATTATTTTGAAATTGAAAAATCACAGAACATTATTTATCATTTATTAGACGCTTTAATCGGAATGTCTTGGGTCTAAGGACATTTCAGAAGGAGGGCTTCTGTATATTGTTCGGCAAGAATTTATTATTTCTTACACTGGCCAAAAGTTTTCATGATTACATTTAATATCTGTCTTCCTATATTACCAGATTAAAATCACTGGGTTATTACATCTGGAACATCATTAAGAGGGAGACCAAAAAGCGTGCCAGCAATATAAAGATTTCGTTGAAAATCAGACGATAACATTTTTTAAATTTCCTAAATAAATTACAAATCAGATTTTCTCTATTTACAAATATGGTATACACAATTATATATATACACATTTGAAGGGCTTTAAATCGAGATCTAGTACTTTGTAATATGTCTATAGTAATCATTTCAAAGTCCAAAAATATATTCAATTTGAAATATGGTAAAACATTTCTATGATAAAAATTTTTACTGTAACATCAATTAGCTATAAATAAATATTGTATAGTATGGTAAGAATGAAAAATAATATACTGCTTTATCAAAATGGAACCAAATGCGACGTTAATTTAAATTAAATATTTGCAAAATTTTCTTTTTAAGTTATTTCAATCGCAATTTCTTGTGAACAGATATCATTTCTTGATAAAACCGTTTATTATTTACTTTACATATTACTTGCTAGTAATATTGATCCTTGATTTAACAATTGAGTCGGTCTAAATTATATATGGATCGCCATTACGTGCATCTGTATCATGTACCACTTTAAGCGATGGATCACTCGACTCACACGTCGATGAAGAACGTAGCAAAATACGTGAATTAATGTAAAATGCACAACGCTCTTATCATTGACACTTTGAACGCAAATTGCGGCTTTTGGTTAACCATTAGTCACGTCTGTCTGATGGTCGGCATTATATTTATCATTACGTTGTATAGTAATGTTTTGAGAGGTTCACTTTTGGTATTATTCTATCGAGAATGCCTTTTTAAGGTGATAGTGTACGCAAGTACACCTTTATGGAAACATGAAGTACTGGTTGATTTTCAATTTATTGTTAATTGATATCATCATGACAATGACGCACAGGTTTTAGCTCCTATTTTTTAAATAAGCTTTTACTAAACTTTTTTTTAAATTAGTTAAAATATATATATATATATATATATATATAGTGTAATTAAATATTTGCAGCTATTTTTTATGGAATGTGAGACATGTTCAAATTAAAACCGCATTATCTGAAACGTCTGGTCATTTTATACTAGATCTATACATGATGACAAGAACACTTTTTATTTCTTCACAAGAAGAATGTGTAAATTGCATAATTGTGTTTTTAAAAAGACTACTAATTATTTATTTCAGCTGATCATATTGTATATAACTTACAATGTATAATATTCTATTATACAAATATGCATTTCGTGGAACGATTATTAAAACAATTCTAACGTTTGGATATGTCTCCAATATTATATGCTTATCCTGGTAGGTCATTGAGTCTACAACTTTAGCGTCATCTTCATTTTACTATTTTGATTTGTTTGATTATGTAATAGTTTATATTCTGCAGAAAGGCATGATTTCATAAGCCACGTGGTTGCGCACTGTGTAGTCTCAATTTTCTTTAATTGAAAAAACAATTACAGGTTATGAGTTAGTTAACTAATTTGCACTCCTGTATCAACTTGTTTCTCAATCGCATAATTACTTGTTTTTATTTTCATTAGGACTAACGGCTATTTATTATTACAAAATCCACACGAAATACGTTTCCTTCAACGAACTAATACATGCTTTCCTTGTATTAAAAACTTTTGTATTGAAATTGACAAATTCTCCATGAAACTTTAGCTCAGTTCCTCCAATATTCATTCCTTACTTTGTTTAACATAGAATAATTTCGGTTTCGTAACGCTTAATCAATTTAAACTTAAGATTCGAATCTAGAATTAACTCTGGCTTATAATAAATGAGTTTACCAGAGTTTACTAGAAAAATTAATCATTATTTCAAAACATGTATTGACAAAATCACATTTCCCAATTACCATATTTTCTTTGATCGTCAAATTAAACCTTATCGATCGCATTAATAGTAGAAGGCGAAAGTACATCAAAAGATTCGTGCCAGCTTCCACAATTAGGCATTTAGTTGTAATAGTTATTTCAAATAGTATAATAAATTTTGGTATAAAAACATCTGGCAAAGTAATTAATTTGTGGAAAATTTTAAATTTTACAACTTTTAATTTCAATCACCAATATGGCATTCTAATGTTATCTGAAATCGATGCAAAATTTATCAATTTAAATTGAATATTTCTTTTCAAAACTGTTATACTATGTCAAATATTAAAACTTATTTAAAAAGAAATTGGAGTTTCAAATGGTCATAATAATTTATACTGTAACTCAAGGATCTTTATTGTCAATTTTTTACGATATTTAATTTATATTATTAGAATAAAAGTTATTAGGAGGTTCATCCTGTAAAACATTAAAATCAGTTTTTGTTTCCATAAATTTTATTTCAATAAATATCAAAATCAAATTATATCTTCTTTAATCTTTCTTATTTAAACAAATTTTCTACGAAGATATTTTTAATTAAAATATCTTATTTTGTTTTTTTAAAAATTAATCTAAACTTTAATTTTTAAAATTTTCAATTTAAAAATTTCTTCATCATAAAACTTCCTCATAAAAGTTATGAACCGATTTGTGTATTATAGTAAAATTTCGATGGTTTTATATCTTTAAGATGAAACTGTATTTTAATATTGGGTTTTCTAGGATAATAGATAAAGTACATTAAATTCAATAGTTTTCATTAAATAATTACCAACTGATAACACCAAAGAGTCTGATCCATTTAATATTCCATTTAAATACGGCCCGCGAGTGTATAACAAATGAAGATTTCATATCTGTCACTATATAATTCTAGCACGTTTTTAAATAATGTCATCTTGTGGATTAAACAATGTCTATAAATCATAACAATATCATACATATTTGTACAATAAGAACCTTGAATAACAAAGATAGCCTCTCAGAATAATATAAGCAATTAACTTAATAAAGTATTTTGAATACAAATTATATGCAAATTCAGCATCAACCAAGCAAGCATGTTGACAGTGCCTTTATATTTTATCAAACATTAAATATCATTAAAAACAATCACTTTTACAAATTTTATGGTACTTAGCAAGCAACAATGCTTATCAAAAAATTGATAGGTTTGTAAATTTCTGTAGGATCTTGATTTGAATCTGACTGCGCGTTACTTTAATTAAAACACAACAAATGAAAAAATTTATTTCTCTATAACAAATTATAAATGAAAACAGCACAAGCCTAACAAGGGTAAACTTTTCAAACCCCTTAACAACTTCAGAATTTTACTGAGTTCCTAATTTCCTTTTTATATTCACTAGAAACAATTAATCATCTTTTAACTCCGAAAAACACATCTGCGGTTTCACAATTCCCAGCAACTTCCTGAATCCACTATCATTATTTCTTACCGACAATGCGCTATTGCACTTGTCAAATTCAGCGATTTTGCTTTTCTAACGAATTGATTTATGACACCCAAAATTTTAATTAATTAGTTTGTATTTTTGTAATACAGTTGATAGAACACGTGTAGTTATGTTTTCTTGGCTTTATAACATTTCCCAAATTTAGCTATTTTTATTATCACTTTTTTCCATTCATTTTTTTAGACTATTGATAAATATTTTGTTTTTTAACTCGAATTTCAACTTTCTTCAAATGGTTTTATATTCTAAAAAGACTATGAAGATAAATGTCATTTTTTATGATAATTTTATATTTTATTATCATTCGATATTTAAAAAAATCAATTTTCAAATATAATTGAAATATCAATTGTCAATAATTTAATAGTTATTATTTTATAATTTTAGTAATAGACGTTATTAATTATTTTCCTGCTCATTGCCAGACATTTCGAGCACAAGACAAGCCTGTCAAGCCCAAGGTAATTTGATCTCTAATTTTATTAAATATTTTCAATCCTTTTATTTAAAACCTTATTCCATTTTATAATAACAAATCCTACAATCATAATAAATCTACCGAATTATCATGTCGTGTTGAAATGCTTTATCGTATTGTTTTCGTCTATTTTGACCCTCACATCCATTTGAATACTGAAGACAATTGTCACCAATAAATTCTTGAAAATTTCCAAATATTAAACTTGGACGATCAAACAAATCATTAACCGACTTGAACAAGTCATTGCTACAAACACTTACGACCTTCTGGTCGTTCCAATAAAACATAGCAATGGCTCCAAATTTCCCATGAAGACCATTTAAGAACTGATGCAAACTACCTGAGTTTTTAATTTCCAATAAGTTACCTAATCTAATTAATTAGGGTAATACTTTTATGCTTTACATAAATTACTTTGGATCAGATTTCTGTAATCCAGGAATTATGTCGATTTTTTTTGGTTTCCTATTAATCTTATGTTGTATTAAAATTGCGAAATATATTACTAAATTCTTACCAAATAATAAATGTAATTGATAGCAATAATAATGAATAATGTGATTAATGTCAAATCAACAAATTCTTCACCTTTCATGGTTAAAATATCTTTAAGATGAACTTTTGTTTATTACTTAGCTCAAACAAAGTGATTCGACCTTAAATATAAAATTTTATTTTAAATGTTAAAACTGTTTATAAAATATAAAATTATTTAAAATTATTTACAATTTAGATTTTATTATTGTATACATTTGATTTTCAAAAATTTTTTTAAATGTCTAACAGTTCTGAATAATGATTAAAATAAATTTCATTTTAGTAATATTTAAAATCTTTTAAATTGAAAACTTAATTTACGATAATTGTTTATAATTTTAAATTATTGTTAATTATTATTTGTTTAAAATAATCAAAATAAAGATATATTAAATATTTGAATTGAATTGTTAATCGAAATATTAAGCTATCTTTTCGTGCTTAAGTATTTATTAGTATTATTTCGGAACCAAATTCCTTGCTTTATTTTATAATGTAAGAGCCTATGTTTCGATATATCAATTGCGTGTTTTTTATGTAAAACTTAATTTATATGAAATATACGCTGACATTTTTATTGCTAAATCTATAAAACTTTTTACATTTTTAATTTGGGTTTGAAATTTTTACTTTTTAATGATTTTCATCCTGCATTAGTATTAATTAAATAGAATTTAAGTCGTAAGTAAGTGATTGTTTATATATAATGTTTATTCAGTGCTGGATTTACCATATCACTGGAAACAAGATTATCCCTTTTGAACCCAAAACTGCAATTCCATAGACAAACAATCTCATTACTAATCTTTTTAAATCTTCCTTTAGTTTATTAGTAAATTAGTCAGTTTTTAGTTCCAACTAAATTTTCTAATACATTTTGATCTTCTTATATAGTATTTAATAATTTGGTCGACTTTTTGAAAGGTTTTCAGGGCGATGGTCTTGAATAAGGATATGAAAAAAATAATAATAATCAATTAAAAATTAAATAATTAATAAAATATTTAAAATAATATCGAATCATAAATTTATTCATAAATAGCAGAAACGGCCATCCAATACATGTTTAATAAATGCTCTTCATTGTTTTTCTGCCGATTAATCCACATCTTGAAGTCAATAAATGACATTTTAGATTCAAAGGAACAGCCTCTTCTTCCCCGCAGATCCATTTTTTAGATTGCCCCAGTGTCCCTCCATTGTATTCGTTTGGCATCCGGTTTCTTTGTTGACATATTCAACTTCGTGGTTTACTGCGAGATGTTTATAATCACAGGAAGGAAGCATACTTAAGTTAAAAGTTGAAGTGTAATACCCGGGCCACATATCAGAGTAAATTGTTGTTCCTGGTTTTATATACTTTTTAATATGTCCAATTAAAGTTTCTCTTGTTTTATCTTCTAAAATAACTGCAAACCATTTATTTGTTATTCGTTCAATGCCACCGAACATCCAAACTTCCGGATATCGTTTTCCTTTGTTGTACTTTGCTTTTTTTGAAATGAGTGTTTCGTCTATTTCGACGATACAATTCGGACCTCCAATTTTGAACTCATCTTCACTTAAATTCAACAAAGAAGTCGAGCAAATTTCGGACAAGAAATTGTTCCAATCTGCCATTGTTTGATTTGATAACTTTAACATTATCTGAACCTTTTTTGTTGGTATGGCCATGACCCAAAAATACGTTAAATAGATTAACTTTTCGAGAGAAATTTTGGATTTCTCAAAAAAGCTCTTTTTTCTAACCGAAAATGATGAACAAGCTTTCGGGCATTTAAAAATATAACCATCTTTTAAGGTATTTTTTTTACTAATGACATCTGCTTGCCACAGGTACAATTAAATCCACTTTTTAAAACATTTTTAGATTGTAAATACTCGATTGTTTTCATTCTTTTGTAATTTCGATTATTTCGAAGAGATTTGGAAGTTTTTTCATTTTAAGGAATCAAAATTTATTATTTTAAATATTTTATTAATTATTTAATTTTTAATTGATTATTATTATTTTTTTCATAATCCTTATTAATTGATTATTATTATTTTTTTCATATCCTTATTCTAGACCATCGCCGGTTTTCAGTTTAGATGCTCCACTTTTATAAATGATCTTCGTTACTTTTCAGTCAATTATGTTATAAAGCTTTTATGATTAATTTATTGTAGCTACAAACGAATACAATAGACGTTCTAAAAATCTTTATTTTATTTTTTAAATAGATTAAAAATATTCCGTTTCACAGTGGCCTTACGTGATTATTCATCCTGTAAAATATATTCCATTTAGTATGGCGTTGCCACATGTTGAGAGGCATAAATTAGGACAAATCAATGACCCAAAGTAGGCAATTCTCATTTAGTAATATATCGAGAATTTTGTTATTCTTTCATTACACCATTGCAAGAGCTTTTTCAAATTTTTTTTTATTTTTAAATTCATTTATAAATTTATTGATAAATATATTGGGAATTGTATAAGTGGTTTTTAAATATTGGGTCGTAAATTTCTTTTCTATATATATACTACTTGACTATTTAAGTATTATGTAAAAACCAAATACCATTAACACTGGCCAAAAGAGAAATTCTTTACAAAGAACAAATACCAATTATTATTATCATTTCCAGTACATGCACAATACTCGAATATTGCATAAAACACAGAAATGCTCAATACAAGCTATTCGGCTTTTTTTGTTTGAATTGTAGCCTTTTTGAACGTTCATTTCATCACAATTTGTTTTTTCCACATTCCACCTAAAATATTGCTGTTAGTCATTCTGGACAAATTATGAATATTAGAAATTTATTGAAGAGAGCTGGAAATATTGAATATTAATTTTACGAAGCTCTGATAAATAATAAGATCTGCCTTTTGTCCATCATTTTTGGTTTTAGATTTTAGAAGGTGCCTTGAATACATCGCCGTTCGTTTTGTACATAAGTCTTAGCAATAACTTTCTTATTTATCTAATATTTTTGGTAATTGTTCTGCCTGTGATGAAAACAAAGTGAACTTATTAAAAATGATATATCAAGTTATTCATATATTTCGTTTGTGTTGAGCCAATGGCATTCGTTTAGCCACACTTTTCCCGAATTTATTAAAATTGACCAATTATTTGATTTTAATTCTCCGATTTTTCCCTATTGGTTCATATTGCTATTATTTGGTTAATTATTAAATTTCTACAATAATGAATTTTGTGTTTCTATTTTGAATTTAATAGTGTATTTTGCTAACCCTGTCTTTTCATTTTCATTTATTTAAATAAATATGTAAATTTTGTATTTGTTTTTCGCGCATTGAATAATATTTTCGTAGGTGCCTGGAATGTTTGTTCTATTTCCCAAATCATCAAACTTAGATGTAGATCAGCGGTTCTTAATGATTTTTGGTCACGGCCCAAAATCCTAAAATATTTCTCAAAACGACCCACATTGAGGCGCATATTCGCGTTTTATTATTATATATGTAAATCCCAAATCCAAATATTCTTCTAATATCCGAATATCGTACATAAATACCTAATACTCTTACACTGAGACCTTTTTTTTACATATCAAACCAAATTTACGCAATACTGCACTTACTTACGAATATATCGTCTATGTATGAACTAGTGCTATTCTTGATTCATTGTTGTTCAATACTTTATTCACAAAATCTGTCATTATCGTTGGCGCGATATTCAATCCAAATCCCATTCTCGTAAGCGCATATCTCTTCCCATTAACCATACAAGATTGATAGCGCCACATACTTTTATCCACATGTATTTGCATATATGCATCAGATAAATCTAACATTGCAAATTCTTTACTTAAACATCTCCATGATCGTAATTTTTCAGAACAGATATCTGCATTCCCACTATATACATCAGTATATTTATTGATACTCCTAAAGTCAAATACTGGACGCACTTTCGCTTTATTTAACTGAATTATACCATAAATAGGTACTGATCCGATCGGTTTGCCCATTGTTTTCTCGTCGTAATCAACTAGATAGCAGTTAGATATCCAAGAATTCAAGATACGCATCGTCTCCTGATCCTTACTTACAATTATCACCTGAACATTCCAACAGTGACCTTAATTCATTTACATGGACATCCAAGTTGTCACCTATTAATAACTTTTTCTGTAAAAGTTTTGTAAAAGCTTCTTGCTCGCTCATACCGAAGGTTTTCAATAATTCCTATTTTAGCATACCAAAATATATTGTCGTGTTGCTTTTCTTTAACTGTTTGAAAACTGCATTAGATTGTCCTTCAAGTAAAAATGGCATTACATTCATGACATTTTTCACATTCACATAATTTTTCGAACCATTCTTCCACATCTGTATTTTTGCCATCAAATTTTCCAACATTTTCAATTACGATCTTGTTGATTTCCATTGCCCGGATAGCTTGTAAGACTAAACGTTTTTCAAATTCTATTTTTACCACATTTTCATAATATTAAAACAACATTAATTACTACACTATTCTACACTATTCTATACTACACTATTCCTACATTATTAATTACTGTAATTCATCAAGTTAACATGGAAAAATAGAAAAAAATATTTTAAGATAATTAACAAATTTATCGTCATTGTCCATTCATTAATTCAGAAAGTATTTCATCCGGACTTATTTTAATGATTAATATTTCTACCACATAGCTACGATTGTGCCGTTTCTCAATAATTTCTATCATCATATCTATTATCCATTTTTGAGATAACATCCTCTTTTATCCACACAAAGTCCCCAACATTAAATTCTCGATTTGTTCGTAGTTTATTGTTATGTGATACCTTTCTTTCATTCTTTTCCAATTGTGCTGTCATTGTTTCTCTCTTTACTCATAATATTCACGTATTCTTTAACGTCTGAATCCTTGTTATCCGTTGATTGCCATTCTTTGTATATTTCCTTGCCGTATACTACTTCCGCAAGACTAAAGCCTATTGAATTCTGAATCGTCGAATTAAGTATAAATTCAACCTCTGGCAGTAAATCTGTCTAATTTTTATACATTTTATCTTTAAATGAAATTTGAATTGAACCTTATGATTCTGAATTGTCTTTCAATCATTCCATTAGCTGAATGATGATAAGCGCTTGAATATACTATTTGAATTCTGTGAATGTTCATTAAATCGTTTATTAGTTTTGCTTCAAATGTTTCCCTCTGTCGCAGTGTATAAACTTTGGTGCTTCGTATTTTAAAATCCAATCATTTTTCAAAATAGCTGGTGTTGTATTCTCTTGTCTTGTTACTGCATTTAATGATATAATTATATATCTGTTACGGTAAATGTACAATCTTGGGAAATGTACACTTTTACCGTAAAATGTGTACATTTCCCAAAAAAGTTAGGTATAAGTGAACTGAATATAATGTATATGTACATTTCCAGGCAAATGTGTACACCTGCCTTTACGTTTTGGTAAATGTATACTCTTACCTTCGTATTTTAAATCACCAGCACCAACTATTATCCCAATGTAATGTAATTTTAATTATATGTGTTGAAGTGTAATATTCTTTACTTACTATTTACATTTTACATTACACTCATATATATTTATAAAAGAAAAAAAAGACTTGAGCTTTTACACGAAGCGTACGTGTGGGAGTAGGCGGGGGTTGAATGTACGTGTACCCTTGTGAGCAGTACCCTTTGGGGGTCAAATTATAATTTCGGATAGTCCAGACTATATATATTAAATTTCGTATTTTGTATGCTCACATTTACCAAAACGACATGGTCATTGTGAATTCAATGTACATTTCCCTTATTTGAAATTGTAAATGTTAGTTGAATGCACATTACCCAAATGAGGAGGCTAATGTGCACATTTACCGGAAAATGTGTACATTTGCCACAATATCTACTTTTACCGTAACATATCTACTAAATTGATTCACAATTGCCAATATATATATGATCTCTTTCCATGAATTGTTGTCTTTAAAGGTCCACAAAAATCAATAAAAATCGTCTCAAATAAATTCAAATTATTATGTTTCAAAATATTTTTTTTCGTTGTTATTGTCAATGTTTTTCTTCTTTGATATTTTTTACAACTGCGGATTACAATCTCAATTTGTTCCGTTTATTTTCAAAATATTTTACTTTCTTCATCCCTGCGTGACATAACGTTTGATGAGTTTGTTCTACGAATTGTCTTATATTTTCCTTTGGTATCCATGTTTTTCTTTTTGTTCATTGTTATCAATTGTTGTTAATTTCAAATCTGATTTATTCTTCTTTCAGTATTTTTTCTCTTATATCAGCAATCTCTATAGAGTCCTTTTGTCACATGGAACCATTATCTCCTAGCATCAACGCTAGGATTATTGTCTTCAACCTGCCTTTCTTTGGTTCTTCGTGTATTGTTTGGCCCTGTATGCATGTGTCACATTCGTTCCGTGACGAAACATCAGCATTAACATGTAATTCGTCTTTCCTGTACTCTTAATCCATATCCAGACCACTAAGATGGTTAATCCACGTCTAAAGCTGTAGTGTAATAGGTTTCTTGGTTTTAAGCATAAATGTTATTGTCTTGTGATCAGTTCGGAGTGTAAATCGCTTCCCATATAAATAATGTTTAAAATGTAACGTTAAATAATAAATTGCAAGTAATTCTTTTATAGTGATACAATACCCTAATTCGTGTGTACTCATTGCACCCTATCCATACGCAATCACTCTTTCATTTTATTAGAATCTAACTGTTATAACAACGCTCTTATTCTATCAAAGCTTGTATCAGTATCTAATATAAATTCTTTTTAAAATCCGGGAAAGTCAGTATTGGAGCTCTCATTAATTGTTTTTTGATACCTTCAAACGCTATTTCGCATTCATTTGTCCATATTAGTTTTTTTGGTTACTCCCACATAGTTTCTCCAAGTTCTTAGAAAACTTTGTATAATTTTCAATGAATCTTCGATAATAATTCGTAAGTCCCAAAAAAACTCCTCAACCTCTTTAAACATTTTGGTCTTTCGAACTGTTTTATTGCGTCAATTTTACGATAATCCGTTCTTATACCATCTTTATTTATGATATGGCCTAAAAACTTAGTTTCACATTTCAAAAAGCGACATTTCTCTCGGCTCAACTTTCATTTAGCTGTTTTAATTTTGTCTAGAACATTTTTTACTTTTTTATGTGTTCCTCTTTAGTATTTGAAAATATTAGAATGTCCAGGTACACTACAGATTCTTTCTAATTTAGTGATCCAAGTACTTTGTTCATTAATTTCTGGAAAGTAGCAGGAGCCGCTGCTATCCCAAATGGCATACGATTGAAGTAATATTGCTCATTCTTTATAGATAAAGCCGTTTTCTTTTTTGAATCTTCAGTTAGCTCAACTTGGTAATATGCACTGCCTAAATCCAGTCTTGTAAAAAAATCTCGATCCATTAAGAGCGTCCATCATTTCTTTTGTATTTTGGTATTGTAAAAATAGGTCGCCCTGTTACTAAATTTAATGCTCGAAAATCTAAGCAAATCCTTATCTCATCTTTGTCTTTCTTTTAAATGCATACCAGTTGTGAATTCCAAGGTGATTCGCATTTCTTTATAATACCATTATTTTCCATCTCTTTAATATTTTCTTCTATTTTCGATAAGAGGTGTACTGGTTGACGTCTTGGATTAATAACAATTGGAGGTCCTGTCTATTTATCTCATATTGTAATATTTCTGTTTTACCAATGTCCCATTCATGTTTCATCAATACTGTTTCATATTCTTCAATCAATTTCCCGATTTCTTTGTCTTCTTTTTCCATTTTTTTAAAATCCTCTTTCTTTTGTTCAAAAAAACTTATCTCATATTTCTCGCTATCGGTTCTTTGTAAATATTTATTAAATTCCATTAAAAATTTATCCCCCAATTATTTTTGGAACAACTCCATGAGTAACATAGAATTCTATTGGTTTTGAAAAACCCCTTACAGTTACAGTTATATTTATCTTTCCTATTACAGTTATGCCACTGCCGTTTGCACATTTCAATCCAATATCAGATTTCTCCAATGTTACGTTTTCAAATCTTTTATAAATCTCGTATTCTAAAACTCTAATCTTTGGCCCTGTATCAAGCATAAACATTGCTTTTTCTTTATTTATTTGGTAGATGGTAGTTTCACTATGTTAATGGTAATTTACTATGTTAAAAAATAAAGTAATAAATTAAATTAATAAATCAATATAACTTAATTATAAAATTAAAAACACTGCAATTAAAAAAATATTTATATTTATAATTTGTAATCCGTGAACCAGGAATGGTTTAATAAGATCAACAACTCATTAAATCTCTTATTTTTTGTAATGTTGTATTCTCAAATAAATTGTACTAAATATTCCGATTGAATCTCACTTGAAACGCCTCTTTTTCTTCGAATAAAGTATTTTGAACGTCCCTCAATGTTTTGAGTATGGATTGTTGGGTCGCATGTATCAACGAAGTTGACAGAATGGTTAACGGTTTGGTGCGTGAATACATTTAATTCTCGACATGCTCTTCCATAAGCGCGCCACTGATCTGTAATGACAATAGATCCAGGGTGTATATTTCCAATCAATATGGCCGCAATGGTTTCGGCGTTACGGTTTGGTACTGGCAGGATAAAAATGTTTCTTGCCCTACGTTCAATACCCGCGATATACCATTGCTGATTCAACATTCGTCCTCGATTATATTTTCACCGGAAGAATAAACTCTCGTCAACCTCAACAATTTTTGATTGTCCATTATTACCAACTCCGCCCAGAATACTAGAATTTGCTGATAAATAATACATCATTGCCTCACGAAGCAACAAAACCCAACTCGAAACGGTATGTCTTTCAATATTCAATTCATAACTTATATCTTGCAATTTTTCCCTTTCATATAACGATAAAAAAGTTTTACTATTTTTTTGTGTTCATCTTACTTTTCGAAATGAAAGAGTTTGCACGAATAGATTCCTGATATCGACATGTCTGAATACAGCACCCGTGATAACTATCTACATAATTCATATTTTTAACATACCGTAAATGCCGGTTTTCGCATCGTTTAAAATTTGGTATCAGACCAAAGCGAGCTAAAAATTCATTTGTATTGGTATGATCAAGAAACACATTGTCGAGATAGTTTTCGTTAATATTTATGGCACATACTTCGGCGTCTAAAAGAATTGACTGCTTCGGAATTATAAAGAATTGTGCTTGTTTTGGCATGGATGTGCTAATTTTTTTTTAATTTATAATTAATTTATATTGATTTATTAATTTAATTTATTACTTTTATTACTTTTTTTTAACATAGTAAATTACCATTAACATAGTGAAACTACCATCTACCATTTATTTCAATTTCAATGATTGATCTTCCTTCCATATGGTTATAATTAATTATAAATACATTAGGATTTTCCACTTTTATATTGAAAGTATTTGAACTTTTAACGTTACTAGAGCGATATGGTTTAAAAATTAATTTATTTTCATTTAAATTATATCAATCATAAATATTATAATAATTTAATTCATTCAAACTATTATCAAAATACATATCAACATTCAAATTACATTTATTCTCATTCAGGTCATACATACATTAACAATCATTGAAATCCATGCAAACATTGCTCGAAATATCACTTACATTCAATTTATGACTCAGATCATTTCCCCAGATGTCGGAGCAAATTCGTTTGGGTCATCTCCTTCCACTGATCGTTCCCACTCGTCTCCGAAAGCAGCCATGTACCGAAAACTCTGGAACTTCCTTTGTGGACTAACTTCATAACACTGGTGTTTGAAGTGTTCATTCTTGTGACAATGTTTGCATTTGACATTTGGGCATTCTGATCTTAGATGACGTTCTCTACAAACCCAAGATCTTTGCATGCAATTATCTTGGTTTGGATAAACATTTCTTCTAATCGATTCGTTAAAATGTCTAGCGGGTCACTGTTGTCCTTTTCGAAATTGTCCTTGATTTCTGGTCTTTTCCCATTCATTTCGATTTCCTGTTCTTTGAGTATTTTTTTCCGGTCGTCTCACATTTCGACTTTTTTCGATTCTTTCATTCCTTTGACGATGATTTGGTTTTCTTTTGTTCCATGTTTGTCCTTCATTCAACATCGCTACTTTAATTAATTCTTTTTTTTTGTTTAATTTTTCTTTACATGTTGTATCGAAGCAATGTTTTCGATTTCAATTTCTTTTTTAATATCATATTTGACCAATCTATTTTTTAATTTTTCGAAGGTTTTTAGTCCTTGTAATTTTAAATCTTTCTTAATTTTTGTCGAGAGCATTTTGGATTAAAAATATTTTCATAT